>LR736882.1:4097697-4206920 GCA_902654985.2 Oryctes borbonicus
GGTCACCGGTTGATGATGAGGACCATTCGTGTCCTCGAAACGGCCGTCCCGGACTTTTTATTCTATTATCATATAATAAATTAAACTTGTGTGGTGCGGAGGGTGCCGATACTTATGTGTTGTTTACCATACTACGCCATAGTCTTTGCTATCATTATATGCAACCAATTTAACTAGCAATACAAAATTTATATTTAAAAATACCCCATCGCCTCACAATTATTTTGACCTACCTTTACGGCATCGAAATCCTTTAAAGTTTCCAATTCTGGACATGGTCCCAAAAATGGCACTTGACAGTAGACGACACTTGCCAAAACAAGAATAAGTAAGCTTTTCATCATTTCGTACTGAAGACAGTCGAGGTTTGAAGAAATTAAGAAAAATGCACAAACGTAATTTAAATTGATGTGAAACTGTTTTTAAACAAGAAATACTGTTCTTGACGTAGTGGATATTAGACTCAACGGCTACACACTCGTGTGAGTGGGTCAAATTAACGGTTCTTGTTTGACACAGTTTATTTTATCTTATATTTTACTTGAATATTTTCTCCCGAATAAATTAATGCACCACCAGCATAGACCATGTTATAATAGGTTATGGTGAGAGTGTAGCATTTCTTGGATTGGTTATCGTTGGATTGGGGGCCAATTAATTTTAATTATCTCTTAATCTTTAAGTTTAATAGACTAATTTGGTAACGTAATACCAAGCAAATATTAATCTTGCGTAATCTTAAATTAAAATTCTTAAAAAATTGAAAATTTCCAATTCAAATCATTACCCATATTTTTTGGTTTGTCAAAAAATATGGGTAATGATGAAAAAATTGTTTCAAAAAATTCTTTGGTATGTAAAGATTCCAAACACTGATTCTCAAGATTAAACTTTATTTACTGTTGCTTAAAGATAACTATATACTCTTATTAATAGGGATTATTACATAAAACTGTAAAAAAATATCATCCAATCTTTAATTGGAGTTTCTTACCTATATTACAGATGGCACCACAGAGCTTATGCAGTAACAAATTTTTAATTGATCTTAATTCAAATTTCCTCTTTAAAATGAAATATATATAGTAAATAATTTTCTTCATTATTAAATGTATTTTTGAAATAAATTACTAGAAAATGTAAAAAATTGTTGTTTTAGGTCATTCCAAACAATAAATAATAATAATTTGTATGCGTTTTACTGCGAAGCAGTTTAGTATTCAAGTCTAACATAGTCAAGGTCCCATTAAAAATGTTAATATGTAATACAAAAAGTAAACGCACTTGAAATATAATATACCTTCACGTTAAACAAAAATACTCCTACTACTAAAATCAATATCTGTGAATGATTTCGTTTGTGTGATTTATTCAAAAACCTGCAACTTGAATAATTTTACCTTGGATATATCTTTTGGGACTGTATACAGTGCGAGCCAAGAACAATGAAGCGAATAATTAATTCGATCATGAAGCATGCGATTACAACATAATATAATCAATTACTGAAGTTACATAAAGGAATTCTTGAAGTAACAAGACTAGACATATTATAGATATATGCACACCATTAGCATAAATTAAAAGAAAAGAAACTATGCTGCGTGCATGGCTTTTTGATGGAAGGTTTAAAATATTATTTATAATGAGTCACTTGTGTGTTATATTTATGTTCTTTCCAATTTTCTTTTTGTTTTTAAATTGTCTTATATAATTTAATATGATGAACTTGACGTATAATGGGAAAAAATATTTGTAAATCATTAAGGAATAGAGTTTAGCGAATCGGTGTTATCTTATTTATTTAATTAATACTGACCTTGATAAAAGAATATTTCTGTCACTACTACACTTACTAGTTTAAATTATTTATAACTAAATAAAAACAAACGAAATTCATATTTTTTATTAAATATACTTAAATATTATATTTACAACATTTATTTACAAAGTCTACCAAAATATGAAATTTTACCGTATTTGTACCGCAAACTTTATCGTTTACAAACACATTTTTCTTCTTGAAGTGAGAAAATATTGAAAAGAAAATTCTGAATCCTCAAAGTAGATTAAAAAAACAATAATTTTTATAAAATTTTGACAAATCTAATTATTCACGTCTAACTGTAACATATCGTTCAGAAAACTCAACTATATCTCGTTCCTTTGAAAAACAAAGAAAATTAAATCAACTTAATACAGAAAGAGAATAGAAATTAAAGAAGATATTGGTAATTACCTATTAGACGGGAAAAGCAAGTTTTAATAAATTTTGAATCTATAGAGAAGTTTGACTTTTTTTAAGCTTCGAAGAATTGAGATGTAAAGAGAAAGAAAACAAAATTATGCAACATTACATTTAGTGGCCCTAAATTTTATTTCTTTGGTGTGTATATTAAAAAAATATACGTTAATATTTAATCCAGTTTTATAGTAAAAACTATAAGTATTCAAGAAATATACAAATGTTATTATACAGAAACGAAAAATTCTCGTCGAATTAGAATTTTGTCATCACAACCTATGACGGTTCTTTTTTGTTATTTTCAAGTGTTGATAGAACAAATTAAATCCGTGTACCGTCAGTATTTTATATTTTTATTAAAAGTATCGATGAGAATTTTTTGTTTTTGTAACGCACTAAATCCACTTATGATGTATATAACAACAAAATTTACCTTGACACTAAAAATATATACATACTCGTCTTCCATATTCGGACCAGCCGAACTGATATATATATATATAAAAATAACAAAACAATTCATTCTAATCTGTCATACACATCACGCGTAGATTTTTAGGTACGAAGTCAATTGAACACAACATTGGTTGGATACGTAAATATACTAAAGTACTATGAGGAAAACTTTTAGCTCTGAAAATTTGATCCAAACAATTACCAAATTTATCAGGGCTTGTTCAGGAAAGGCACTTACGGGCACACAATATCACAAAATGGGCATTAACAGCCGTTCCCCCAAATTTTATACGACTGTCATTCCCATAAGAAAAAAAACATTGTAGGTTTATAATAAAAAAAAGGTTACTTTTGGACCTGTTTTTTTTTGTCGTTGGTGTAAGTGGAATGTGAACTATTTGAGTTCGTGCATATTTTTACTCAACAATAGATTGTTATGTGGTCCTGATAAGTGTCTGATTAGTTCAGGTAAAGATTCAAAAGATAATGGACAAAAACAACAATTAAATCTGCCCACGTTTCCTTCATTCGACGATATAACATTTCTATGCACAGAACACAAATGTTTTAACAGGTGAGCTTTTTGCTTGAACATAGCAACACACAACCTACACGCAAACGGTTTTTCACCAGTATGAACTCGAAGGTGAGTCTTTAGATTCCAAGACATCCCAAACTGTTTGCCACAATATTCACAACGATACTCCCTTATCTGTCCAGTGGGACCGACCTGTTTTCCGCTTCCCGTCGCATGCGATGTCTCCGTTGAATCCTCTTGAGTACTCGACGAGAAAGACGCTGGTACCACATCCCGAGACTCTTCACCACTCGGGGAAGGATTCACTTGAGTTTGGCATAAAGACCAAGCTCCCCAGGTTGGATCGAAAGCTTGGAAAGATTCCGATGGTATGCTCTGATCTGCACTAGGCGGTCTATATTTTACTACGACATTATCACCCGGTCCTGCGTCAGCATGTTGACCTGGAGTTGGTGTATGCGTCCTATCAACTAGAAAAGGTGGTGCGGAGAGAGATAGTGGGTGATGAGCTGCCAATAAAGGGTGCTGTAAGTTCTTAAACCGATGGTGATGGGTGCTCTCATCGATGTACGAAGGAGAGAACGGTACGAACGGTGGATTTTGTGCTGGAGAATTGTGAAAACCTGGCCTTCTTTTTCGATGCGGTGTAACTACGTAATTATCTGGACTTTGTACTAAAGAGATCAATTTTTGATCACCTATGGGTGGCTTCAATTGAGATAGTTCTTCTTGCTGTTTTAATTCTATAGGTTCTATATACAAGGGTTTTCTTTTTACTCGGTGGTGATGATACTGTGAAAGTTCGTGCACTTTAGGCGCTATCTTCACTGTCGATTGTCCGATTTTCAAGACGTCCGGATTCGTTTGGTCCGTTTTCTGAAAACAAATCATAAAGATCTCAATATACAGGAGCGCTAGATTCTATTCACTCACTTCTTTGCTCCCATCCTTCTCGTTGTCATTGCTGTCGTCTACGGATTTCGTATTTAAAGATAAATTAACTGGGTTAGGTGAACTACTTTGTCCTTCCGAGGCTGCACTATCTTCGAGATCATCGTCTTCGTCGTCCTTTATCTCGCCTTCTTCTTTCTCGTCGTCATCAACTGACTCATTCTCTTTCTTCACTAATACTTGGCTTAGAGAATCGGATTCTGAATGGGTCCAACTACTGGCATCGTCTGATTTCTTATTGTCTTCGGAAGAAGATTCCCAAACTCCAGATTTGATTTGTAGCAGCTCGAACAATTCGCGAATGCTTTCTAGTTCACTAGACTAAAACAAATGGAAATGTAGGGGAAAATTTTCAGGATGCGATTTTAAAAGAACTAGTTCGTTGCCGCTATGTCTCAGTTACACGATATATATGACGTCATTGGTCCGAAAAGAGGTCATCAATTTTATGGTTTGGTTTTTTTGTTTTTAAATTCGAGTTTATTTACAAATACAAAGACGAAGCGAATATAAATTTTAAATATCGAGAACAACTATATTGAGAATAACTTTTTCTTGTTTCAAGCTATCGTATTAATAAATTTGTTTATGTTTGTATAGATTATCTAATCTATTGTTTCCTATTTTTAAAATGATTTAGAAAATCATTTTGTCGGATTTTATCTGTTTGTAGAAAAAGGATAATATTTAGTTTCGTTGGTAAGGGATTTGTATTGTTTAGAGTATTGCGAATGTGTACGGTAGTGTGGTATGCAGTATTATATTTATAAACTGAGTCATTTTTTGCGACCTACCTTAACGCAAGCTTGCCCGTGGTATAGAAAATCCAAAAGGTGTCTAAGATGGCAACTTTTGATGCCTGGAATTAGGACAACACTCGGTCCATGCGCATGGACGCTTTCCCCAAGAATCCGCCTAACTAGAGGACTTGCTGAAGCCATTATCAATTTATGTGCACTTAAAGCTGTTTTGTCATCACATATGAAGGTCATATCTGCAAAATTTTCTGATGAGAAGCAAGTTTTGATTTCGTCTACTATCGTTGCATGGTGTTTGCCGTAATGTAACGTCAATAAGCCGTGGGATTCTTGTTCTTCCGAGTACATGGCGGGTGTTAATTACAAATTTAATAATATGTCACCTGGAAAAAGAAACACGTTAGATCGTCTTTTCTTTTAATCGGCGACCGCGGTTTCCGCAAGTCCAAACACACAGTCAGAGTCAGTTACTAAACAAAAAGAAAAAGTTTGGCTGATTTTAAATTGGAGTTTTAAAATTTGAAGGTCGTTTTCGGATTGTAATGGGAGATGTTAATTAAGTTTTGTTGCCTAAACGCTCAAACTATATATATTATATCATTCGCAGCGATGCTAGCACAACATTCTTCTATCTATGCGAGTATACTTGCAGTCACGCCTTACTTTACAGGTGTTCATTAGAATTTGCAACACTTTTCGCCGTTTCGAGCCTTATTATGAGAGATACTTTCAATTTCGTTTTAAATACGGTTAGTACGGACTGGTTACGAACGGTGTACCCGATGAGTTAGGTCACATTTTCGTTTTTCACTCACGCTTTTCGAATTTTCAACTTCACCACTCACTTAGCTACCTATTTTAAAATATCAGAATCGGATTTGACCAAGTTTGAGTTCCATCGGGAAATTGGCGTTTTGCGGCGTTGTTTATTTATTTATTTATTTATTATGAATTTTTTGCGTGTTCCGTTTTGATTCCGATTTCTTTTTTGAGGACGGGCGGATTGAATCAACAAGTAGTTTACGCGCATGTTTAGCTGGTTTAGGTAGGTTGATATTCTGTTGGACCTCGGTGTAGTCCTACTACTTACTACTCACCTATTGGGCACTCGCGAGAATCGGTTTCGCGGTGATCCCGCTAGCACTGGATGACGAGCACGAAGCCATAGCTTCACAGCACTGCACGAGAGCCGAGAACGGTACGAAATCGTCGAACGGGTACAGCCAGCCAGCCTTCGTGCCTTGTGGATTATATTTTTGGGACACGACTATCGACACGGCGTTGCGACACAAATGAAAGTAAAAGTGAACAAGTACGAGCCTTCAAAACACCGCTGCTATATGGTATTTTATGTGTTAAAGCGAGGGTATCACACTTATCCGGTATTAAGACAGGCATGTCACCCTCCCGTATTCGTCGGAATTTTTTCGGTTTTCGGCGATCGGCCGGGGAGAAAAAATTCGAATTTGGGATTTTTTTTCGTTTCGCTTGTTTTTGTTTTGTTCGGTTAATTCTGCCGTATTATTATTATTAATTGCATCGGTTTTAGTTGGCTTTACTCTCGGGATCACACATAATACTACTAGTTCTTAATTTCTCCCTTTACTTTCCCCTCTTTTCTCTTCACATCCCCACCAAGTCGCTATGGTTTTTTTTTTCCTATTGCCGGCTCACTTGCGAGCTTCTCTTTCTTTATTCAAGGTCGAACGAATCGGACGGCTGGATGTGCGCTCTACGGAGTGCGGAGCTGCTGGCTCTCCGAGTTTGAGTCGAGAACTTTTTGCTCCTTGCAGCATTTGGCAGAGAGGCAAGCTGTCGAGCCGTTCGAGCATTCGGCCATTCGGCCACCGTTTCTATTTTAATTCTCGTAGTTGATAAAACCGCACGGTGTTGGCTAAATTTTGCATTCGACATTCGGGATTGCATCGCATTAGCGCTTATGCTTAGTTAGCAGGCGGCCAGTCGACGTCGTCTGTGTCTGTTCGTTTGCTTTCACTGAGCGAGCCAAGGCGACTCGTCTTAGCGAGGCCCGCACAGGGGCCGCAAATGGACTTTCACAATACACGAATCGTAGAGGGGGGACCTGTTGTATAATACCGCGGCAATATATACATACCTTTATAGCGCTACAAATAAAAAGATCTATCGGAATCCGTATTATTAATCTAAACTTGTTCATTTCTGCCCTTTGTTATTTGGAACCTTGAAGACTGTCCTTTCTTTCACCTTCACATCCTACCTCTTGTCTTAATTAGCAGTTACGTCATGTCTATTATACATTCGCATGCTCCCGTTCAACAATCTAAACGACCTAACCTATAATATTAGGGTCTACACGCCGTAGATCTAAACTAGCTATGTACAACATACCAATCCGCATTCAGCCATTATTTTTATACTTGTAGAAATGAAAGCAAATTTACATTGATATTATATAATTAGCTACACCCCAGGATTATCAATAGTATTCTTTCTCTACGAAAAGAAATTTTTACGAGATTTTAAATTATGTCAATATCATTATAAACATCAAAAAAAAGAAAACAATTTCGTCTAATAAAAATATTAACGGGAAAATCAAACAGTTCAAAATTGATGGTTTTAATATCATCAAATAACTACATATGCAAAGGTACAGTATTGTTAAACTGTAATGCGTCTAAAATGAGTGTTAGATTCACACCCGCTTAACCCGTAATACTTAACACGTTTAAAGCTTAAAAGTGGCACACCGGTTAATTTTAAGCGCCGGTTTTATTGATGTAATATACCATTGTTATGTTACTATTACGTTAAATGAAAGAGAAAGTATTCATACTGTAGCACTTTCACTATCTCGTAACATAATTCCAGGCCGGCCCTAAATACAGGGCCAAAGCTATATAGTTCGCGAGCATTCTTTTCTCTTTTATCGTTTCAAATTTTACTTATTTATTCATTCATTCATTGTTCATTCCTTTCACTAGTTCACGTGAATTGGCGAATTATGCCGCCTTTTTTTCAATCGGAATATCTTCGTTTGGGATATGTATAGCATCGTCACTTTTTGACACCGAGAAAAATTGACATTAGCAAACAGCCATCGACATTGCGCAGGGAATAGATTTTAATGTTACCAATAAATTATCCGTTTCATATCTGCAGCACTTTAGCTATATGCATAAGCTAAACGGAGGGAATACATAAATCTATTAATAACTTATATACTTGAATTCATAATAACATAATGATTAAGTATAAAAAAGCCATTGCAGAAAGTCGATGTTGATGTGACATAATACCATATTACCATAGAAACATGTTGTGTTACGCTTTATTTTATGGCAGGAACGTATTACATGGGAATTTTTGTTTATGCAGTATTCCAGTCGAAGTCATTTAACTTTTTTTGAATACAGATCCGCATCCGCAATCTATACATTGCGATATGTAGTATAAAGTAAAAGAAATAATTGCTTTATACATGTAGTAGCTAAAATGTTGATCGATTAACGAAGATGAAGGTTTAAAATCCGAGGTAAGTTTATAATTTCTAATTTATTTATTACAAGTATAATATAATAATAATAATACATCCGTTTATTTCACAATGCAGCAACATAAAATATAAAATACTAAAATTCATTAAAGGCGATACAATTATTTTTTATACATTTTTGATATTTAAATTTGTTGGTTTTAATCCTAATGCTAACTGCATATTTTCTATTAAGTTGTTCCGAATTGTATTGATAGCATTTACTTTAGTGCCTTCAGAAATGATTATATATTTTAATATACATATCACCATAGAACTTGTTTCTGAGCTTTAGTCAAATCTGTACGGGGCAGGAATAATTGATGTTAACTTTACACTTAATGTTGTATAAAAAAATCATTATAGTGCTGTTTCATAAATGTTGAAGATTCTAATATATACATATGGTAAGGTAAGTATGTTATTTTATCTAAAAAACGATTTGTATGAATTAAAAAAAAAGTCTGTTCGAATCCGATGCATTTTCGCAGAATATTATTCCGTATTGTAGCCTGGATTTGACACATCCACACTCACACTTTGTTGCGAGATACTCAATATGGGCCCTCGAAGGTAGTATCTAGTACCGCATTACTAGTTCTTGTGGTATATTAAAAGGTAGGATATTTGTCTTTCTTTTTGCATTTAGCTTTGAGTTATTTTCGCACTATTTCTCCCTATAACTAAGACGTTGTTCTAATGTTATTTCTATGTGTTCATATGTAGAATAACCAAGCTGTCAATGATTTCCGGTAAGGCGTTGGTATATAGTAAAAACGAGCGCGTTTCTCGAGGTAGACCAAATTACCACGATTTGTCAAGTAGTTATATATTTCCAATTTGCGTAAAAATCTTTGTTAACCATTAAAATCAATATTCCCTCTATGCCACAGGTTCATAATTACCATTGTTATCCTTGTCAACCTCTTTGTGAATAGGTCTAACAATAGAGTATTTTAACCTTTCAGGAAAGTTACCTTACAATTAGTATTGTTGGAGCTATTAATAAAGCTTGTTACCTCGTACTTGATTCTTTTTGTTACTTTTTCTTCGTCGCTTACTGTTTTATACAAAAAATATAATGAAACAAAAATCATATTAATAGAACTGGGTTTGTTGTTCGTAAAGGAATAAAAAATTGGTTCAATATCGATATCTTTTTGTTGTAGAGATGGCTAATTTTATTAATCTCAACCTGATTTGGGTAGCATTTTAAGACCTTTTGTCTGAAGTCCTCTCAGCTTCCTTAAAAGATCTTTAAGCCATGAGCAGTCATTTTTCAATCTTAGTTTTTTTTTCTTTTTCCCTCGAACTTATTTTAAAAGTCTTATTTCTAATCGAAATAATTAATATTTGCTTTATAATTGTTTTGGTACATACACTAAAAGTAGGAAAAATACATTTACACGGAGAGAAATATATTGTGAAATTAAATATAATTTTGTTGCAGTCTAATGTATTTTTTATTAAAATAGAAGATAGGAATATAATAATAAAAATATATTAAAGGTAAATAAAAAATATATTTAACTTTAACATTTAATATATAAATTATTAATATAAAATATTGCGAAAATAGCATTCTTTCGAATTTAACTAACAATATTTATTATAAATATAATTTTTATTTAAACTAGGAATGTTGTTTTTTAATATTAAATAAAATTGGGTTTAATACGAATTGAAAACATGTAATAAACCTTTACGAAGCAGATTGACACGCAGCAGCTTACAAGCGATGAAAACAGCGTTTGATTGCAAGACACCGGTATTTGGAAATTCTGTAACTCTCATCAGTGTAAAACCCTGCAGATCAGCCTACCAAACAATACATTGATGGATTTACTTTGCTTCCGTTTTCTCAACAGATGCCAAGAGGAAACTCAAGTGACATCTATTGGCACAAAGGCGCCAATTCGGGCGTTGTGTTAAATGAAAAACTTTGAATATAATTTTTTATAGAAAAATATTTGCCAATTAGTTTAAAAATATTGTAAGTTTGTTTTTTTAGAATAATAGATATCGGCGTTCGTTAGACAAACATTTCCGATTTATTCGTTATATGAATTGTTCGTTAACCACTTACTCCATTATGTACAAATGATCAATAAGTAGGTCACTGTCAATTAGTTATCAGCTGTTGTAAAGTTTAAAGTACCATCGATCGAAAAATAACATTGGTAATTATCAAAATACCCTCAGATTGATCATATGCCTTAACCGGCTTATAATAAGAATCTTTCAAAAGGATTTTGTGTTTCTCAGTCATCAAAAAGCATATATTTCAGCTTTGCCCAAAATGGTGGATATTTTGGACGTTTAATTAAGGAGGTAAACTTGCGAATGGTATGTACTATAAGACAGACCGTAGTGTGTAAGAAAGGAAAGTGTTTATTCTATGCCTTGTATTTATCTGCCTCTCATATTCTTGCAATATAAATCGTATTGTATTGTAAGTTAAGAAAACAATGTTGAAACATGTTGAAACAATGAATATTAAAAAGTTGTCGCTTTAGTGTTAATTATGAGTCTGACAATGAGCTCGCAGGTAAATACACACGAATAGTTATGTATGTATTATACATAGTACCCGAGTTTTGTGTATCTAAAACGGGATTTTATCTAGACATTAGAGTATCAACGTGCATATGTTGGACTAGAAAAATAAGCACGTTAAAATCATGTGGCCTTTCTCAATAAATAATAAAATCAAATTCATGTGGGAAAATAATACATAGATGACTCGTAAATAACAAATGGCGTAACACGGGCAAATGTTATATGTTGTATTAAGTAATTGATCGTTTTGTATGTTCATATGGTTGCCCTCGAGACTGATTTTACCTGTTTGAAACCTTCAAGGTCTCTACTTTGTAGGGGAAGTGAAAGTGGTCTTGCTTGACTGATACTCGCAACGCGGTGAGAGAGATAGCCACTCATCTTGACATCTCTCGGTTTCGCTAAAACGTATCGCGAACATAATCGTGAATCCAAAACGACGTCCCACCACCTCCGTCCGTTTTATGGGGAGAAGAAGTAGATGACGACGACGATGATGATGACGATGATGAAAAAACGAAGAAGTTAAAAGGGGAAAAAAAACAACAAGCGATGATATTGCCCCAAACTCCAAACTCCCGGTTGACAACACATAAAAATAAATTGAATAAATCTATTTGAAGGAAAGTGACGGCGAAATAGTAGGGGGAACTTACATAATTGGATATGGGTCGATAGTCACATAGCAATTGTTAAAGTACAACGCGCACATAAGACTTGGAATCTTTGCATCCTTGAAATCTGGTACATCCGTCCCACCTCTCTTATTACTAATCATTTTCTTACAATTTACGAATAAGTATTATAATAACCTTACAGCACGAATAAACATTTATTCATTCTTTTTTAATTATCCACTAACAAAAAAGGAGAATAGATTACGTCTCGAGATTAGGGACTAACATATCTAATTTTATTTTAATTATCATTAAAACCTTCTATATTTTTTTGCCTTGAATTTTAAAAATTATCCCCAAGGAGGTATCTATGAAGAGAGTAATTAACTACAGTAAAAGTCACTTATAACGACGACAAAGAGGCGATCGTTACATCCGATTGTTGTTATATTCGAATCGGATTCTCCAATATACTTGTTAATGTCTATTACTTTGATATATTGTAATAACATCAACATAAAATAAAAAAACGCATTCGAATGAACATTTCCAAAGCTCTGTTCAAGCAGTTTAAGAGAAATAAATTGGAATTTTGGCGTCGATTAATACATATAGATAAAACTTGGATACATCAGTGCACTCCTGAAGTCAAGGCACAGTGGAAACAGTGTACACAAAAAATTGTTACTTGGAGCAAGATTACATGTTCCAAATAATCTTGCTCCAAGTAACAATTTTTTATGTGCACTGGCTGCAACACGAAGAGATTCCTTTTCTTCTTTCAATACTTGGTGCTTTGTGCTTTACTTTTTCAAATGAAAGTATCTGATACTTTTTTCAGCGTTTTTAAACATTTTCTCACCGAATTAATAAATTTATATACTTCCCTATGCATTGGAGCGGTTTTTACTATGAAATTAAAACTCAAAGTTCCATGTTGATACATCCTTACCAAAAGTCAGGCGAGAAGGTTTTCCAAACTTCTAATGGTTCTAATTGACAAATTACAAGGGAAGCATTTTAGAATGAATCTTAACTCACCCTTTGAATTATGCAATTTGTAGTTTACGGTTTTATTTCCGCAAAAAATAATGATTACGTGTTTATCAAGCGCTCTCGTATATCTCTAGATGATTTTTATTTGAAAATTAGAGGTAATAAGCCTTAAAAAAATCTGAAATTAGAAATTCGATTTTTAACCGTTAACTGTGAAACAATTTGGTGGTTCTTCAACGAGCTACAGGAGCATCAATGAATATGGTTTTGAATGGAAACAGACCCATAGAATTGGTTTTGAAGCATCAGTTGTATGTTTTTATAGCACTCATACCTTTTGAGATATACACACAAAAAGAAATTACTTGGATCAAGATTATTTGAATTATTTCAGTTATAAATTAAGTCCATATATATGAGCAAAGATGTCTTAAGAATACGCTATTCTTACAATTTAAATATCAGATATTGTTAACAGAAGTATAGCGTATTCTTAAATATAAGTTTTAAAACAAGCTTACGGTATTCTGGATCAGTAAGTAAAACGATAACCTTATTTTCTTCAAATCTAATATATACAAGATTTATTTTGACGATATCTCGTATTTAAGGCAAGCATATTCAAACCAAATATTGCAGCATGTTCTTACAAGAAGTTTATGGTATTCTTGAATCAAATAAAAATATAATCTTAAGTGGAATTTATTTTCTTTGTATGATTGGTATCGGCAAGTGGGTATAAAAGGGCTAAGTAAAATTCAAACACAAATGTCCAGGAAGAATTTGTTACAGAACAGAACGCAGTATCGTATATGTAATAATGGAATTCCAACACTTATATAGTAAAATTACTTATATACCAACATATAAGATGCCATTAGACACTTTATGAAGTATGGTTGGGAAAGTTGAAACAAGAACAAGTGATAATTTCTGTGCACCTCCACAAAGCAAGAAGTGCAGGAACTTTCATATTGAATCGCTTCATGAAAAAAGCAGTCGAAAATCTCTCAATCTTCATGCAAGTGTTTAATAATTCTGCCTGTGGATATATTAAATAGTTAAAGAAATGGAAAGAAAATTCCAAGGAAACACTTCGTGAAAATTTTGACGTCCCAAGTACCTACTAGTCTTGGAGTCGTGGAAATTCTCCTAAATGCTCTAGCTGCTAAAGTGTAAATGATAGATTCGATTGAACTCGTTTGAATGTATAAAATGAACTCTCTTTTTGGATTAGGTATGATAAGTGTTGCAAAATGCCCTTGTAGGAATCTAAAAATCGTAATTTTCTGTACAAATAGCAAGCGTTTCCTCTTCTTTGCACGAGTACGATAAAATATTACTTCACATTCGATGTGCTAATTTTCCTTTACGGAAGAAGAATATTCCGTGAATTGTGAATTTGAGTCGTTATAACAATATAATTAGTGGCTTTTTAGCAATGGTATTATTTTAGTTTTAGTTTATAGGATGTGAGACAGATCTGTAAATCGGCGTTTTTAAATTTTAGTGGGTGTACTTGAGCTACACGTACACTTGATGATCTTAACGCTAGATAGACTTGATTATAAGTAAGTTGGAAACGAAATTAGTTTTTTTTCTCCTTCTTTCTTATTCCACACAGGCGAAGGTCATCAAGTGGATGAATTAGAAATAGTTTATATATATTTAAATGAGCCTGTACAACGGGGCTATATAAAAATGATAGATCTCGTAATCTAGCTTGGCTCAACCAATAATAAAAATTGTAAAATATTCTTGCAATTACTCATCGAAATGGAAAGGAAATGACATAACCTATCTTTTAATTAGCAATTATTTCCGTTACGTTAGCTTGCTAATTTTTTTATATGGCCAACTTGAAACATTTCTAACCAATTCCCAATCTATTGCGCTTATTTTTATTAATGAAATGTTTTAAAAAGTTATATAAAAGATATTTTAAATATAGGAAAGGAACAATGTAAATAATGCAGTTCATAGTGACGTTGAATGGAAATCCTTTAGATACACGTACTTGTAATGCAATAGATTTTGTCTTGTGTAATTATTACATTACTTACTATTTACAAGGTGTGTTCTCTCTATGTAAATAAGATCGGCGCAATGGATAATTACATATTAATTATTGAAGTTAACAAATTATGTAATAGTCGCACAATACGTAGGTGAATTTATTTTCTTTAATAAAGCATTGGAATTATTTTAGCATGCAGATCTTTTTGGTATAACTGCTACGACACGAGAAATATTTTTATTGATATTTTGCAAGGTCAAAAAGTGTCTCAAAACTTAACAACGAAGAAATAGGATACCCTACCACTTACAAGCCAGATAGTTACGCATATTGTAGATAGGTACCATTATCTTATCCCAGGTGTGTTATGTGGTATGATATCAATTCGTGCAGTTTAATCTTTTAGTATGTATATGTAACACGCTTTTCCGCGTGTGTTTTTAATGTTTATCATCTATATAATGATTAAATTAGGAATTTTCTTTCAAATACAATTTATTATATTCTACGGTTCGTCTCGATGTGGTACCTCATTTCAGTATTATATTGTGTATTGTTTAAGCAACCGTTGTTTACAAGAATGTTACAAGGACTAATTATTCTGTAACCACTGTTGAATATTGATTAGAAACCGAGTTACATTACCCCGCCTTAGATGTTGATTTAAAATTTAAAGTGTTAAAGAAATTATTAACCCTAATTTATAATAGAAAAGACTTAAAATAAAAAACGAAGTAAATCATTTTTGATAATTGTCTTTCCTCTCTTGATTAGTGAACTTCCTTTCTTTAGTAACTAAACTTATCTGCAAATATTACTTTATCGTCCCAGAATATTATTTTCTTTTTAATACTTTACCACATACATTTATAAGCGTTAAAACAAACAAACGTTTCGGAAACATTAAATATGTATTCAGTTAAGTATTCGAAATGTTCAACCTATTATATACTCCTTTCTATCGTTATTAGAATTAAGATAATTGCTCAATATCGACATACAATTAGGGTTAGAATGCTATTTAATCCGGGTGAATTTAAACAAACTTCCACCGTCTTATTTTCAATGTATTTATTTAGAATAGACAATTTAAGAAATACAGATGTAGAAATGCTCTTCTGTGTGTGTATTATAGTTAGAAAAAGAGGTTACTATAGTGCTTAAAATAGATATTAGGCCTGCTATTTTGCTAACGAACTTAAAGATAAATAAAAATAAAAGCTCAAAACGCTTACGAAAGTCGTATTTGTGAGATATTAGCGTAATTTTAATCTCCTTTTAAATATTTAAATACAAGAATCGGATACGAATATATGGGCATGAGTCCCCATGTCTGTAATTTTACAATTTCGTATGCTAGAAAAACTGACTACACTTTTTCTGCTTTTATAATTCAGAAAAAAGTTTCACAATTTCTACTACGACTTTTATCAGAGAAGTATAAATAGGATAATAGCGAATACGATATAATAGCATTGTATGGTATTCGCTAAATGGCGTAAATATCTCCGCCATTTACTTTAATTGAAATTTTTAATTCACGTAGAAATACAAAATAGTACAATGATTTCTTGAATCTTGAAGATTAGCCTGGAGATGACTTTTTAGTCGAAATCGATAGCTAGCTTTTGAAATAAAACTTTTCCTGGTATTGAAAATATAATTTGTATTCTTCTATTGTAATGTACATTAGAATTTCGATCGCCATGTACAATATAATTATGGTATAAGCCAATGTTGTTGTTAATCAATCGTTATCAATGCCCTTACACATTTTCCTATCACAATTAATTGAAATAACTAAAGAAATCTTCACATAATATCTATACTGACTTTCACCAAAAGCAAAGACGGTACTGATCTTATGTAATAATTATGTTCACATAGAAGGAAGTTTTGATATTAAAAATATTTCACACAGCAATAAAACAATTTTGGTCTATTTTAAATTATTTAATGGAGTGTAGTTTTGATTCATTATTGCGAATAACTGCGAATATGGACGGATATTTATATAATCTAAGCCGATGCTTTGTCTCACCTTTAATTTTTTTTGTTTTAACAATATAACCATCTGACATAACTATTTTGTTTGTTAAAAAGCAAATTTTTCGTTAAAAAAATTATCTCTAAAACGATTTGAATTTATCCTTTGTTTTTTTTTTTTTAATTAGATTCTATTAACTCTGAATGAGATTTTAATTTACGTATACATATTCAATTTATACACGATATGTTAATTTATTCGTTTATTTTTAGCATTGCTATTTTTTATTTCTTCTATTTTATTGATAATATTCTACTATATCTATTATTTGCAAATCTTTAGATTCAACATTGTTACTAAGATATGTTAACATTCTAACTGCATAAAAATCATGCATTAACTAGTGCATATGTAATTTCACAATTTCTAACGTCGATGAAATCAAAATTTCAACTTTCTTAAATCACCTTTTAGTAAGTCGCAATGCCAATAGGCCAACTCTTACAATTACGTATAGAATTAGAAATACTTTATTGTAATTTCTTGCTCAATCAAGGTTATGTTGGAGCTTTGGTGCCATATATTATATTATGGTATGGATGGAAATATTTTAATGTATACGTACACTTTTTTTTGTATATGCACTATTGTAAATGAATAAGTGACTTTTTTTCCAGATAGCTTAGCGTTTATGATAGTATGAAAAAAAATCTTTTTTCACCATTAATACGACATAATTTACCCAGGCATTTGAATAAATTAAAAATTATGCAATACCTTTGAATGTGTGATTTATGTTTATATTCTAACTGCATGAGAGATATTAACGTGAAGAAAATGTTTTTATTCTTTTTTATTTTCTAGAAACATTTTCGCTTCTAAAGATTTTATGTTTATATTGCAGGAAATACTGAATTTTCTGCATTGCAACGGTTTCCATTTAACAGTCTAGCCTTCGATAGATTAACCACAACATTCTGTGTAATGTGAGTAAACGAAAACAACTATTACGAGCTAAAGCTGCTATAAAGTGCGTAGATATATTCTTATACTGTGTGAGTAAATACTGTTTGCCATATTTTATTACATGTTTTAGCAACTAATTTAAGCCACATGAAAACCTTTGTATTTTAGCTATTTTCATTATAGATATACGTTGAAATTTAGGGCCAATATGTTAGATAGGAAATTAGATAAATGGTATCCTCCACATAATTTCTAGCATTTATTTTCCTTATACACCTTATGCATACTGTCACTTTAATAAAAAAAAATAAATGTTTAGAATACAGTTTCTTTCAAGATCAACACTTGTAAAAAGTTTAGAAATATTTTATATTTCTCAGTACGACGGTGGTCTGAATGGTTTGACGCTTTAACATGAAAACAGTTACTTATCAAAAATATTCTGGTAATATAATTGCCCACGTGTTTGAAAGGTACTTTTTAAAATGTCGGCCATGTTGCTCATTTATTGTTTAGTAGTCGCTTCTGTTAGTCGTTTGAAACGGAATACACCTACGTAAATTAAAGTCGAGAAGGACGTTGTTTACAGGGACTTCGCACCTTTATTCGCCACACTGAAATTTTGGGCATCTGAATTTAAACGTAGTCGTACTAGTTTGCTTGAGGATGAACGTTCTGGACGGCTAAAAATTGCAGCCACTACCGATAACTTCCGAAAAGTTCACAGAATGTTATTATACAATCATCGAATTAAAATTATATAGACGACAGAGGCTATGGACATCTTGAAAGGACGTATTTGTCATATATTGACTGAAGATTTGGACATGAAAATCGTTAGACCGAAAACACATTCGAATGAATATTTCCAAAGCGCTGCTGAAGCAGTTCAAGCCGGAGTTTTGGATACCTGGATACACCAGCATACTCCTTCAGCATAGTCAAAACGGTGAACTGCGAAGGGTGAATCGCCTCCGAAAAGAGCGAAGGCCGTTCCATTGGTAGGGAAAGGGTTGTCGATTATTTTTTTGGAATGGTCATGGAGGAAGAAACAATAACGAGGGCATACTACGCATGATTATTTGACAAGCTGAACGCAGAAATAGCGAAAAAACGGCTGCATTTGTAGTTCGAATTGACCTTATTCGCCAGATCTGACCCACAGCAGCTTTTTTCTTTTTCCTGGACTCAAAGTATCGCCCGGAGAACAGGGATTTTTACCGAGAGAAGAGGCAAGATGCCAACTACTGTTACTAAGTGGATTAAACAGAAGGAAGCATGGGAAAAGTGGGCAGGCCTACAAGTCTCCTTGTAGGCTTGTGTTAAGAAATGAAACTGAATTTGACAAAAAAAATCTTGTTTCTGTGTGAGGCTAGAAACTTTTCATACTACCCTCGTACATATATAACTTCAAATCATGGTAAGGGTTGTTCTGTCTTTTATCTAAGTTCTCGCTTTAATTTCGAAACATCATTGCGTTTTCAGCAAAATTAATCGAAGCAACCTCAGAAGTAATATCAGCTTGTAAAATGATATAATATACAATTGTAGAATATAACATATATGTATACAAGTTCTATAGAGCGGTCTTTGAATAGACTCTGTGTAAGAACTTTTACACCCAGAATAATTATATGTCCATGTTTTTATTCAAGGTCATCCAGACGATATAGTTGATACGTATTACATAATTATATAAATTGTACAGAAAACAAATATAAAAATATAACATTCTTTTTTATGATTTAGAAGGTTCTAACAGGCAACCGAGTGAAGGTTACTTATATATTTTAATGTTTCTATCACCAAGAACTTGTTTGCATATTACTTAACGTGTATAAAACCACATGCTTTCTTTCGTAGATAATTTTGAGATCGTTTGATGCTAGTTAGTGAAGTAGTTTTGAGGTCTGTTTATTGAAAAAGTGAGTATGTAGAAGAAAACAAAAGGCACTTAAAAATTATTTGACCTTGATTGAGAGCCCAAATTGTGCACCCTGGAAAAAATGAGTTGACGACGGCGTACTTTCGGCAAAAACGCGTTGCCGAAAATACTGTCCGCACTTTATTATTTATTATTATTATTATTCCTCCCAACAGTCGTATGTTGATATATGTAGACTAACGTGGAAGAGCTTAATCAGACCATTTGAATATGTGGAGCGCCTACAATGGGTTCTATAAATATACTGGTTATATAATAAAAGCGACAATATTACTATTACGAGTATATATATATATATATAGACCGTTTTGAAAGTAAGTACATATGTGAATGTAGGAATATTTTGATTTCCTAATTAGAAAACTACTTTGATTTCATTTCTTATCTGGAAATTTAATTTTTATTATCCTTGCACAATATCCAAAAATAAAATTAATCGTGAGTAGAACAGATGACGTTAAATTGAAAATTGTTAGAGGTGCAATAACATTAATGCATTGATAGGCATATGTTGTACGTGATTCGAATGATTAATACTGACGTTGTGAAAATGTGTCTTAAGTAGAGATTTTAATTTTAATTAATATTCATAGGCACTTTGCAATTATAAATGGACTTACGTGTTTAGGTCTCTTGTCGTTGCTGTTATGTGACTCTTATATAATCGCACTTATAAGACACCCACTAAGAAAACTTCATTGATAATATCAATATGTTCCAAGCGTATTTTTTCTATTACTAAATTTATTTATTTATTATCGCTATTTAGGGTTCACAATAAGTAAGTCGTTTTAATACACGCGTTTCTGTTACTGTATAGAATTTAGTTCGCATACTGTTTCCCCGGTATCGCATTTGTTACCAAACACCGAACACACAGTAAACTTTCGAAATTGTAGCTACTTCATTTTGTAAAACGTGTTCAACATCGTACTGTTCGCCGCTGTAAACTGAATAGAACGATTGCTCATAACTTTTACCCATTCTACGTTACCCTTAAAAGAGATTAGGGATGGTCATTTGCCTTTCCTTTAACGAAATCTTTCCAATCATTATCGTCACCGCAATACGTCCGCATTTTTAACTGTCATAAAGATTAAGGTAAATAAAAGACCCTTAGTTGCATTTTCAATTCATAAGCGGTACATTTATTGATAACATACATCCATAATATATATTTTTATACGTATATAACATATATTATACATTCATTAAACTCTTTTTTTTTGTTTTATGATTTTTATGATAGATATCTATATAATATATAAGTATATTGTACTAAGTACTACCGAAAAAATTCTATAAACATAGACATTCATTTTAATATATATGTAAATATTTTAGTTTTATCTTGCTGGAACTATATTACTATATAGACGACATTTATACGACGACATACAACACAAAATTTGTGCCAAATAATTATTTTTCAGGCTCACTTTTGTTGTTTTTGTTAAAAAACATAAATCTGGAAAAAAATATTAGCAAAACAAAGGTGACGAAATGGTGCACACATTTCAATAATATCAACAATATAGGATCTTCGGAAAATTAAAGGATCAAAAGGGCATAGGTCATATGTTTTATTTGAAGGCTGGAGTTTCGTGACTGCGGAATTCTTGCATTTTGTATAATGTTCTAAATCAAACGTCTTTAATTTTTTCTTTTAATTTGTGTTAGTTCTTTTTTTTAATAAACTACACTTGAATAAACTTCATATTTCAAAAAAATTCGTTCTATTACTGACAATATTTTTTTAAAGAGGTTTTGATAACTAAATCACGATTGATAGCTCTTAAAATTACAGTCTTCTTATATATGACTCATTCCTAACCTTCTCTTCGATGGAATATCCACTCTATTTTATTCCTGCTCAATTTGAATAAGAATGAATTAGATGCCCGTAAGGTGGAAGTAGCAATCTAAATTCCTCTTAGTCAAATTACGCGAAATGCCCTACTCTAAAACATTTAGCGTTGATTATCTTGCTTCAATCAAAATGTTGTTCGAAGGGGGTCTTTGACAAAGATATCACTTCAAAATTGATCATCTTGGCAGCTGTTCTACGATTAATTTGCTAGAAGATGACATTTATCTCTTAAATGCTAATAAGCACTGCAATACACGACATTGTCTGTTGACTTACCATCCAAATGTTTTTTTTTTATATTCACTACGAAGATCTTCGTCGTCATGTATGAATCGTTCTTCAATTCCTTAATGCTGCTAACACTGATTCTTAAGATCTAATTAAATAGCTTAATGTCTAAATTTTAATTTTGAGCATTGAAAATATAGGACAGATCTAAGGAAATTATAATTTCAATGCTCAACTCTTAGCTTAAGAACATTTAACATCGAAAACCACTTATTAATTAGTCTATTCATTAAGACTTATTTACAAAGGGGTTATTTTGGCTTCGACAAGAACGGATAAACAACTTTGAAATGACATTTTATCCTAATCACCAATTTGCAGATTTGTCAATGCTAAAGTTCCATTCTGTTCTAAAATTAAATTCCACAATTCTGTTTTTGTAAATAAAGACTTATTCTAAGATTAATTACCCGTTTTGCCCAAAGTGATTTACTTATCAAAATGTTTCATTCTTAAATTTTTACATTTTGATTATTTTATTGATCAAAGGCTTCGTTTAATAAAAATAATGTTTTCTTTTTGATTTTATAAAATACTATATGTTGAACGTGGTTAAGAAAATATTGAGTTGATACATAATTTTCTTCTTTCGGGTCACTCCTCACATACTAGCTTTAATGCACTGCTGAAAAATAATTATTTATCACAATCACACCTATTAAATATGCTTACTCAATTTATATTTTTTGGAACAACATATCATAAATATCATAACTCCTTGCAATGGAATTTATTTATTACTTCAAACATTACAGCCTCCATCACAACAACAAAATTAACAACACTCGATTTTAACCGATTGATTTCCCTAACATCAATTAATTCAAAAATGAGTATTATTAACATTGTCTTTGTTCCTCTCTGCACGGTGTTACGTACGTTCTAACCATGTATAATTCAAGTAGGTTTTGTTATCGAACTAATTCAGAATTTTTCGGTCCTACGCTTTGTTCCATTTTTTACATTTTTGAATTTGTTTTAGATTAAATTTTAAATCTAAATTGATACCTATGGATATCTAGTCATTCCAGAAGGTTACAGACAAAGTATTTTCGACAGCTCTGTTGATGTGTTTTTTTTGTTTTAAGTACACCTTAATTCTAAATATTGTACGTTTTAATTGATAATATTAATTTCAATGATGAATATTTGACTCTTCTTAAAACGGTGAAAAAAAAAGTGAAGGTGTGTTAAAATATAGTCAATAGATTCCATGATTGCTTGAGTATTTCGTGCAAAATACTTAGTATATAGTTTTATCTTGAATTTTGCCAAATATATCCTAAAATATATGATATTTATTTGGTTTAGTGTATAGATTCCGTAGCGAAACAAAATTCCAACAAAAATATAAACTGGGAAACTAGAAAATTACCCAAGCAGTTGTTAGTGGCCATCTTTAAGATCCACAAGAGCTAATCTGAATCGAAGTATATATTTAAATATATGTACATATTTGATAAGGAACAAAGAAACTATTATTATTGGTAATGGTAGAAGATGGAAAGCAGTACTGGGGCTTGCAGCCGATCACAAAATGAAAGATTTCCTTTGGTCGGCTGCAATCCCCAGTAATTACTTATTATTGACAATGTTTGCATATAATACAGTTATAGAACGAAAGTAAAACCGTTCAATCATATAGATCCAAATCAAATTTCCTTTCCTCTCACCCTCCTCCCGGTTTATAGAACACTTTGACCATGTATTAAATTAATCTTTAATTACATATACATTTTGAATTGATTTAATTCCTGATTAAGTAATGAAAATTATATATGAATTGAGGCGAAGCGTAAATGATTATCTTTTCTATTTTAAATAAGTCCTAGTTAAATTTATGCAAATAATAGATATTTTCATAGAACTTTACTTTTTTGTGCCTTAATATTAAAGATGCCGTACTGACATTTGCTTCTAATCACGAATTAATTTAATCGATGATTAAAGTTGTTCCATTTTGATTAGTTCATAAATTAATCATATTAATCAGATTAACATGGTAATCCGTGATTAAATATTTAAGTAAATTTCCATAAACCGGAGGAATTGAAAATTCACCTTATAACTAAAGATCATATGAGTACATGCGATTTTTGTACATTTTCTCATATTCCTTAATTTAAACAAACCCTGTGTTATCCTTTATGAATTTAAGTAGCAATGTATTACTTCATATAATATCGTAAAATTAATGACTTGGAAATCAATGTTATGCATATAATATAATGAGACACTGACTAACCTTATTTTGAGATTAGAATTGAATCAAAATTAAACAATAATTAATGCCAAAGAGTTTATAATATTTATTGAATCCAAACGATTATATTTCCTTTTAACAAATATATAAATTTAACAGATTGCTTAAAGAATTTTTATCCGACAGCAATTTTCGTGAATTTATTAAATTAATATTCTTGAATTTATTTGTTTATTTGAAATTTATTTGGTCAAATAATTCAAATCTAAATATTTTCTTTTCTCAAAACTTGATTGTTTCCTAATTTTCATATTGGAGGATCCAAATTGATTTACTATATTGTTTTTAAAGCTTCAATATTTATAAAATATATTTATCCGGAAGTTTTCAGTTTATCGAAGAGTTTTGGAAGATTGTCTGTTTGTCGAAACTTTTAAATCATCTTATCAATTTATTTATAAGTAGAAGTAGAAGAATCACTTTAAATATTTATCATTATCATACATAACATCGATTCCTTTTAACTATCACATCTTACAACGTATATTAAATAAAATATGCATTTTTATTCTGCTAAATTAAATGGACATTGCAGTATTGTGTATAATAAATACAGAACACAAATTGGCAAGTGAAACATGTACGAACGTTTTATTTTAAGAAGAGGGGCAAAGGAATACTTTAATACACTATATAGTAAAATCTTTTGTAGGCAGTTACTGTTTTTGTACAATTTTGATATAAAAAAAACTATTTCTCATTGGTAGCAATATAAAAGGCAGTTACTTTGAATCGTAATATTTATAGGTTTCATTACGTTCTGTACATGTCAAAATTACCCGTACGTGTTTCCATTCACCATTTCGTACCCTGTATACTTCAGTTTATCTATTTTTTTAATAATATAAAAATAATGACTTATATATGTATATAGTAGATAGGAATACCCATATATTACTACTTTATATTATATCTTAGTATCGTTGTTTTAACACCGAACAACCTACATTAATACTGCTAAATACATATAATATTTGTGACCAGCTACCCAATATTCAACCTTTTCAAGAAATTCCATGATTGGTAATAAGAGTCTATGGTAACAAACCTTGGATTTCTCGATAATTTGCCCAGCGTGCAGCATTGCAGCGTCGATACTTAATTTTAAGGGAAGGTACACCAAACATTTTAACTTAAAAGTGGTTTCTAAGAACATACAACCTGCCCAAGATAAATGAGTATATTTATATGTTTATCCCTGCGATTTTTACAATGAAATTATAAGGTGTTTGATATTGAAATCAGCGCCAATTATTTAGGAAAAGAACTCAAATGATTTGCTATGATTCCTCAACTGGTTGTAAGTTCCTAGGTCAAATTAAATAACGTTAAAATTGCTAAACTAAAAGAAAGCTAATACTAAAATAAAACTTTACGTGATATTGAATTGAAATTATATTGATCTATGCTACTTATTGTGGATACCAACGGAAGTAATTTCGTGAAAACATTTTTTATAGAAATATTTTTAATCCTACTCTATTCTAAATCTATTAAGGTCTAAATAATTAGAATTAGATAGGATACAGAAGAAACATATCAAAATAATTGAAGCCAAAAGAGAGAAAAAGGTAGATTTACGTTATCGTACTACAAAACGTGCCCCTTGTTTCATTGAAATCTATTAATAAACTGGATCTTACTATTATGTTTGACAGAAAACTACATCTCAAACATCTAAGTCAAGACGAAGTTCCTAAATTGCTATATTTTCATACAGATAATCATCGGTTACATCGACATAAAACTTGATTGAAAATTTAAATTCCATGAATCCGAAACAACTTAATTAAACCAGAGATCAGTTTTTGATGTGGTAGGAGTTCGAATAATTCCAAGATTCATGGAAACTGATCCTTTATAGTCTTTTCACCAATTCCAACAAAATGTCATCGAAAATTTTAAAAATTTGGAAAATTAAAAAAATTTTTGGAATGAAGGTTATTTGGTGATAGAACACTAGAAGGTTACAGAAGGAAGGCATAGAGTTTCATTTCAAATTTCGAAAGGACCATGCATTAAACAAATTATTTATTATTTCTCAAGAGACGGAATTGATTGAAAAAAGCAAATTGGGATCATGTGGAAGTGTTTAAAAAAACAATTTTGTAATTTCTACGCGGTCAGATGGATTTAATTGAATATATGAAATTATGGTTTCTTTTTAGTTATTGGAGCTGTCAAACGACATAAATCGAAATGGTTTGTCGAAGTAACCGCGCTTAATTTCTATAAATTCTTCAGTATTGGTGAACACGATTTTTTTAATTTGGCTAACGACTTAGCTTCTTATATTATAATTATTACTATAATACTAATAAATAGGGTTGCAACTTTCGAGCAACGCGTCAGTTGTAAGTGTGTATATACACTGTAGTGCTCACGTCTCTACGTACATACCTCTACGTATATAGGTGGGGTGTGCGCTAGCCTTGCTCCCACCTATATCCTCCGTTTCATATATTTACATAGCGACTTGAGCGCCGCCGAAAATTACAACTCTACTATTAGATCACTTTATCGAGTCAACAGATGGAAATGATCATTTCACCTTCTTATGCCTTAGAAATTAGACTACTAGACCCAATATATGGGGCTGACGACGAGGAGTGACTAAGTCTCTCTATTCCACAATTTAGATGGTATGTTTTGGGCGCCAGGTGATTTTCAAAGCAAGAGGTAAATCACCAACCTAATAATAAATTTTGTCGTAGATGAACAGCCAAGAACAAAAAAGGTAAAGAAGAAAAAAGATGCAAATAATAATAAAATTGCTGTTTTGCCATGTGTAACAAATTGCTGTTGCAATCTGTAAACAAGTTTTGGACGATTAAACGAAATATATCCAAATAAGAGACCCTCAGAAAATAATTTTAGTTCACAATATTGTATAAGTCCTTCTTCGTATTTCTAAATAAATCTAAAGATTTAAATGCTGCAAGGCAGACTAAGGAACCTTTAAAAGCAAAATAACCAAAAAAAGAAAAAAAAAACAAATAAATGTTCTTAGATTGTAAATAAATAAATGACTTATCAGGAACTGCAGATCCTCTTTATTTGTAAAATTTTGAACGTTACAGATTATTTCCATATATTAACCCAATGCATTGATTTTTTTGTTACCTAGACTCCTACCATCAATTGTGGGTGCAATACGCGGCATAATTTGATGTAACGATAGTACATGTTACGATTTAGTTATAGTGCACACCTAACGTAAAAGTTACATGAGTTTTTGCATCAAACAAGCAAATTATGCAGTTATGATCCTTATGTCAGTATACATTTTACTGAGAAAAAGTTATGTTTTTCTTGCTGATGCGATTTAGTTACTGATGAAAAAATCATATAATTGCATGTTTGTTCTATTTTTCCGGTCTTTTTCTACATTTTGGGTGCAAACACAAGTCACGTACATCGGATTTTTCAAAATATTTATCAAATTATGCAGTCTTAATAAAAAAATGTTGAGTAAAATATTGACTTGAAAAAGAATTACGTTGTTTTACTTAGGGAGAAATAAATGGATCATTATTGCACCAAAGACAATTTCTTTTTGCATTCCGTGAAATTTGAGAAGCACCTTATATACTTACTAATTTACTTTAACATTTTTAAATAGGTATCATTGTGGTCCCATTGAGACAAAATATATCTATGGACCTGATTTGTTCTATCGTAGTATTCCTTACTTCAAAATAACCATTATTGATCTTATTAATTTGACCAAGAACTTACCCGTTTTAAAGCTGTGTAGCAAAGTATTTTTTCTCTTATTTCTATATTTTAACATGAAATATTGGACACGAAACATATATGAGTTATGTGAACTTATATATATTTTCCTAAAGCTGTATGGAAATCTTGAAGATAGGTCAACAGTTGTGCAAAAGTTGGCCTTTCAAGGGGATTAGTAAACCAACAACACTTCATGACTGTAAAGCTAAATTTAATAGTTAAAAACGTTCGAAATGATCATAATTATACTCACAGCTGATCTGGGCAACTGATGGGTTGATGTAGTCTGTAGCCGGTTTCCAAACAATTTGTCATTTCGAAGAAATCAATGTCTGCGTATGGTTGCTGTGCTAAGGTAGTTAGTTCCCAAAGGAGAACGCCATAGGACCACTTTGACAATTCGAAAAATAGAAGGATTAACATTTTGACGAAGCCCTGTATAACGTTTAGCAAAAATTCTACATTTGAAATTCATCACAAACATGAATATATGTTTAAATAGAAATATATCTAAAACATTTTTTTCGAACCAAGGTCATTAACCCATGTCTAGCCCTGAATGCAATAAAATCCATTCATATTATTAGATAAAACCAACTTATAATCGCTGCCAAATGTTTTTCAACTTTATTGAAGCATTCTCCTGGATATACATTTTGGAGTTCACACAAATAAAATTTACTTACCAAATCAGAGGCGGCTGTAAATTGCTTATGTAATAAGCTCTCTATAGCGAGCCACTTAACTGGTCTATTCTCATTATCATATAAACAACAATAATCATCAGGGAAGAGATCACGGGATAGTGCACTATCTGTTATTTTGACGTGGAGTTTATCATCAATTCTAAAAAAAAAGGTAGATTAAACAGAAATTGCACTTTTTGGAAGTTTCGTAATCAAATAAAAATCAATAATAAGGCTATATTATGGGAAATAGAATAGAATGCATTCTAGAAACGATACCATGCAACATTGATTATCGCAATACAAACAACCACTCCCATGCTCACAAAATAATACCAAAATCTGTACTCAATTTTACGCAATAGATCACGTTTGGGCTTTTTATTTTATTATTAAAAGCAGGAAACCTAACCAATACAAATGCATTTGACTTTTATTTGTTATCAAATATTGGAAATGTATACAAATATGGTAATGCGTAAGCTCTGGGTACGGGACTATACTTTATGAAAGGCAAATTGTAAAGTACACCTTTCAACTTTATACTATTGCAAGAATTTGAACACAAACAATATGAATAAAATATAAGTGAATTAATAAAAATACATTGTGATATTTGCTACTTTTTTCTATCTGCACCATGATCGAAAAGTAATTGCTCAGATATTTTGATGTATGTATAACTGTGGATATGAAAGAATGGCAACGTAAAAGAATAATAAAACAATATTTGTGGCAGTTAAAGGAAGACATTTACAGAAGAAACAACATATGGAAATTGGCACTGCATAATAGCAAATCACAAAACTCCATTAGATTGGAACGGTAGCAAAATATATCACGAGGAACAGAAGACAGCCCTAATCTTTCGAAAATCCCTGAAACCTGACAGTATGTTAAACAAAAGTAGTTGCGAGAATGTTAGAAAAAAGCACATAAACTGAAGCGTAGAAGACTGGACTAATATAGTCGTAAATGTTTTTGTTTTCCAGATAACCCACTTCTAGAACCACGATTATATGGTATTTCGTTGTCTTCAAGAATGAGAACTGACCATTGCATAAATGACATTTTATTGTAGATTCTTGCTTAGTTCCTTCCAGTATCCCTTCTCGTTTAGCATTAAACCAATTTTATACATTTCTTGCTTTCTGTTCTTTTCTTTCTTTACAAAGATTTTGCTCTCACATGGATCCAGAAATAAAAACTCTAGTTTTTGGTGAATGAAAAGCTCTTTCTTCAAGGGAAAGAAATACCAGTTATACTTAGTAGAAGGAAGAAGAAAAAAAGGTTTTGGTATGAAACAATATTTATACAAAGGGATAGTTCTCCGCTTAAATTCTTACCAGAGTTGCCTTATCAATCTTTTATAGCTGCAACTATATAGATATGCTTTCGTTTGACAAATTTTAATGAAGAACAGTGTATAAATATATCTTTCAATATATTTGATAACCGAAAGCTCACAATAAGCATAATAATATATAAGGTTGTTTTATAATATTTACAGTATTTCTTTTGTTTACTAATTATTATTGGGTAACTAAAAAAATTTTTTCGATCACACCAATTTCAATATTTGCATACCATATCCTTCTAAAATAAACAATAAATAAACAAAATTAAACAATAAAATAAACACATATTCTAGCTCACTTACACGCAATTTCTAGTGGCTATGTCTTTATGGCAGAGGCATTGGGAATGCAAATACATAATTCCAAGTATAATTTGAATACCGATTTCCACTAAATTCCTAGTGGACAGTGCGTATTGCTCAATATCTCGTTGTCGGCATTTCGTTAAGAACCTGAAAGAGTGTAGGGGTCATAAAATCGAAATTTCTTTACGACCACTTTTATTTTTCGAAACTAACTTTGTGGCCTTCCCTTTATATGGCTGTGCAAAAAGGCTTGTGAAATAACCTAAATATTATTACGAGATTGCCTTTTCAATGGATGACGTGCAAAAAAATATATGGATTGGTTCATATATATTTATGTATATGTATGTTCGTATATACAAACCAAAAACTATAAATCTTTCGTCTTTTATGGTGCATCACCTTTTGTTTGTTGAATGCTTTTGTTCGGCAATATTTCTTTTATTTATTTGCCTAAATAACATATGCTTCTTTATTTTCAACAAGCTTTATCTATTTAATTTTTTAATTTTTTTAATATCACCACATAGTTTTTATTTGAATATTTCGGATAGCCTGATTTCATAAAAATTTTACTCAAAATCGAAGTCAATTTTTCACAATTCTACGATTTATTAAAAACCCGGTAATGATTTTCTAAGTGAAATTAGCCCCCAGGTTTACACAATTCTTTTTCCATTACTTCTTTTGCTTTTCCAACGACAATTAGAGAAATATAAAAAGATTGCACAACATTTCCAAAACTTGCAAAAACTCCCATTGCTAAATTTTATTCAGTTCGTTGAAATCTATAAAAAAATAAAATTAATATTTTGGCCACCATAGAAATCTATTATATATATACACATTCAGTACAAAAATCATATTGATTTGGTTATAGTTTGTTTCCTTCCTTTATCTATTCTCTGAACAGATTAAGTACCTTTGTAACCTAGCTCATTAAACAACTTCGCCCTCAAATACTCCTATATTCTACATTGGAATGAAACGTTACAAAATTAAAAAAAAAATTCCAAATAAAAAATTTCATGCATGTTACAAATCTCCCAATAGTAATTTTCTAGATAAAAGTGGACTTTTGGAATTGATTTGCTTTCCCAAAATTGAAAGAGATAAGGACCTTAGTTATGTTATTCAATTCAGCTCATTGATTTTTTTTTAATAAATCCCATTTAGCCATATACCTGTTTTGGTAATGGCAGCATAATGTAATCAAGAAAATACAAAGAATATTCTAAAGGAATATGAAGTATATTTTACGATTTAAAACATTTTTTTTTTATATTTTTAACATTCTATTCCACATTCTTTTTTTAAGATTTACATTTTTTACAGAGTTTACATATAAAATTTATTTGATCTCCAAGATTTTCTTTATGCGTAAAAAAAATTTTAATATCTAAGAAAGGTCTTCTCCCCAAAATGTTATTAATGTTTGTTTCCGATACTCGAACAACCTTCCACTGTTTAAATTTCAAAATAAACATGTGAAACGTTTATTTTGTACAAACATATTGCGTATCCCTAAAAAAATCTGTACCTTTTAAGATTGCCCCTATTAACGTAAGGATAGACTAGCAGGGGCTTCCGGATATTGTCAATATTTGCAGCAATAATCGGCAGAACGTTTTTGTGCATGATTCCGTACATCATAGTCCCTTCGTTTAAAAACAAAGATATTTGCAGTTTAGAGGCAACGTCTGGAACAATACACAAACAAAATCGAATACGCGAATATTCATTCTTTGAATTTACGGGTAGTTCTTGGATTTTTTTTACTGAGACGCATTTTTTAATTTCGTACTTACCGCTAACCGTTTTAACCAAAACGGTTTCCTTGGTACCTAATTTTCCTTGATAGATCTGTCCGAAAGTACCCTCTTGCGTGAGATCACCAATACTAATATTTGTGCGCGGTATTGACAGCGACCTCAGACGGTCAGTAGGATCACACAAATGTGGATCCTGTAGCGGCATCTGTAACACGAAGAAAAGGGATCCTTTTTCTCTTGTTTAAATATTAGATCGTGGAAAAATAAATATTGTAATAGTAATAATGGAATAGTAAAAATCACAATTTTACAAATATACATATATTTACACTTCGTTCATTGTTGCTATATCATCAATTCATTCTAATAAATTAATAAAACGATATAACTTTTAATTGGCAATGCCTACAGAAAACCTTATTTTGAGTATAAACACTGTAACAAAAGGAATAAAGATCCATATTATAATTTCCTCTCTTAGAAAATCGGATCTTAGATAACTATAATAATTAAACTAAAATTACTATTACTCCGCTGCTAAGTAATCCTATTAGTGTGATGAAGCTTTATATACAGCGAACTAATAGTTGAAGCTGTTCCAGTACATCATTGCCCCTTTTATTCTCAAAATATCTCCTTGAAACTAGTACACTGGCCGACACTTATCAATTGTCGCTTCCTCTATTGAGAGCGCTTTATATTGCAAAACCCACCCCCATCGAAAAATAATCGCTTTAGGGCAGACGGCAAAACCACGTTATTCATCTGACTCGTGGCTGTTGTATTCACCTGCTTTATCTTTCCCTGGCCACATCCTTATTTATCCTATTATATCGTATGTGACAAAAATTGTTAACAATAGAGTTCTGAAGTTAATAATAGTATTAAAGTAAGGGATTTGCAGATTGCCTGCCTCTAACTATTGTATGAAATGAAAATGTTAAATTACATCTCCTACTAATTAGAGTTGCTAACGTATAAGTCCATCTTCTAAAAAGGTACTTTTAAAGGTAAAACGTTTACATCCTTTATGGAATAAAAATAGCGACGCTTTCTTTTTCCTGAAAATTCCACGATAAAGACGCCACAAAATTGCATTATCCACTTTTAAACACCTCATACATAAAACTCTATCTTTGAGCGAGAGAATTTATTTCAGATTTTTATTCCTTATTCGCTAGCACGTAATATTCTTGTAAATAGATCCCGCGCGAAGCCTTCTCTCTTTCCTTTCTTGTTACCATTCTTCGATAAAGATTTTTAATGTATGTATATTTGATAGACGCGCTTGGGCGTCGTGTCTTTGTCTCTTCCTTGCAGGTTACGATCAACCCCTCGAACTATGGTAAATTGAATGTGCTGTGGGGTATGACTAAGCTATCTTAATCCCCCGGGAATGGTCTCAAACGGTATTTACTTTAGACATTGAGCCGGAACATGTTACTGTCGCTGTTGGAATTGCATATCGGGATTTCTCCCTCATACCCCTTGGAGCTTATCTTTTTTTCGCCATAACTGATGGCAAATTTCTTGTTACGAGAATCTCAGCCAGTACAGAAATCAACGTATACATCTTAAGAAACAATTTTTCCTTTCAGATTATTTTCCCGGATATCAATATTAACTCTTTAAATCCTCAGTGAAGAATTTGAAATGTTTTCTTTCACAAACATGTTACATTTTTATCTTCATACTCTTTGAGTGTCCTCATCAACAAATACAATACCGTTAGACGAGAACACATGAAACTCTACGGGAGTAGCCATTTTGCTATATACATATCGACTCAAAAAACAATCATATTCGGTTTAAGATCGAATATATTTTAAACGGATTAGCTGCAGGAGATTTGGTATTGTGCAAAAAGAAAAGTATTAATAATAAAGTTTTAAAAAGTTTTCAAATACTTAATTAAGAAAATCAGAATGCTTCCTTCTCTTGCATCTACTGAAAGCAGTAATAATAGAAGAATATTTAATTCCATTTAAATAAGCAAAGCAAAGCATATTCTAAAATTAACCTTTACAATTTGAAGATAATATCATACAGTTGCCCGGTGTAAAAAGAATTCAACCACAACTAATGTTGGCAATGACAGTGTTATGTTTTCAAAGATAAGAATATCCGGAATATGGTTTCGAAAGATTATTAAGGAACAATAGGTTAGATGCTGTCGAAGAGCAGATAAATTCAATCAGGGTACATGTTAGACGTGCTCACTTCATTCTTGTGAAATGGATTAGAGACGAGATTGATAAAATGAATTACTCAAGTATTTTTACAATAAATTTCTGTTTTTGCGTAGTTCAACGATTTAAAAACCTAAAACATTTGATTTATAGGAAACAGTCAATTCATTTCTTGAATAACAGTTTTATCTTTGCTCTTTGTTATTAATAAGATATATGTTTTCCGCTCTTTATGACTTTTATTTGAAAATTTTGTTATGTGAGGTATTAAAATGCTGATGGTATCATTTAGACAATTAAACGGTCTATCAAAATACTAAAAAAAACGGGAGAAATTGACGAGACATATAACTGACGCAAAAATATTTATTTTTTAAAAATAAAATTCACCTGTCCCAGCAATTAATTAGTTCAATTTTTTTAAATCAAAGAAATAACCTTCATTAGATGCTTGTGTTAAAATATCAAGAATTCAATTTCTAAATCGTATTTTTTTTTCTCCTTATTGACAAACTCTATCATGGAAATCACAATAAGATTTACTTTTCGAGGTTTATTTGACGTTGTCCCAAATCAATATCTCGTCAAATCGTGTATACCTCTCAATCCAAATTTTTTAATAGGGCCTGTAGCACCCTCTTGGCTGTATTTGCGGGGTGCTTGAATAAACGAGCATTCTGACAGGCTACGGCCGCGTGAAATACGGCTGAAATTGTAAGGCCTAGCCAAAATACTTCACACCGTCCTATCTCACGAAAATTCTATAAACTTGAGTTTCCGGCATTTAATATATCTAATAATTTCCTATTTAATAGAATACGACCATTTAAGTGAATACAAAAAAAGATGGCATTATTGAAATATTTGAAAAATAAAAGGGAAGGAGAAATAAACGGTTAAATTCATTACTTACCTGTGATAATAAAATTACTTGGGAAGACGCATAATATGAAACTCCAAGTGCATCACTAGTTGCATAAGGTGAAGGGGAAGGTGGACTTTTATGAATACTAGCTATCGTAGCGTAACTCCCACTACCAGCGCTTGGTGTTCGGCCAATGGCTGAATCCAAGCGTACAAATACATGTTGATTATTGTCGTACACAGCGCTCATATAACTGCAAAATAAGTCCGGTTAAACCTTAAACGCCGGAGATAACCACGTTTTCGTGCTATAAACCGATGGTTTATTACCTAGAACCAGATCAATACCTTGTTTTTTTTGCTATGTAAGGACAGAGGTATAAAAGAAACATTTTATAATCTTCCGACCAAGCACACTAGACTTGAACGCATTGTAAAACAAGCAATAAATTTATATTAAGTGAAAAATGAAATATAAGTTTATAAATTAAACCGAAGATCTAATACTTGATGGTTCATAAATATAAAATCAAAATTTCCTTACGTTCTTAAATTTTAACGGCAATATTTTTCAATTTCGATTAATATTATAATAGCAATAGCTATAGTTATAGCTATAGTTATTAGCAATAGTTATTGCTAATAACGGGGTAACATCCAAAACAGAATAAAAACATAACTAATATTAGTAGTATAGATCTAGTTCATAGGTTCCCACAAGTGTACAAAACAAAACACCATGTAAACTCGACTTACTGAGGTTCTTGAGTGGATAATTTCTTTGATTTTATACATACTGTAGATGTGAATACTACTAAGGTGATCATAGCTATGGAACAAGCCACCGCTATGTATAGGGAGTTTGTTGAGCTTGCTAAACCTTCGGGATCTAGTTTGATGGAGTCTAAAGGTGGTCCAACTCCTGAAAAATAATTCTCTCTGAAAATAAAACACATCTCCTTCGTACACCTCGCGGTATTATTGAAGAAACACCCGCCTTGAGGTGAAATAAATTATGCATCTGCATAGGTGTATTGGATTGTCATTTATTGATTTCCGGTTAGTTTTGACTGCACAAGCAACTACTTCCTGCTGGTTGCTCCTTTAGCACACGTACTATACGAACAATTTTCTTTTATACAAACTTAAATTATTCAAACCCGTCTCGCGATGTGAGCGAATAATTGCGGCGTTATTAATTATACAAGTTTACGTGCATATCGGCCGCCCTTCTCCTTACACAGATACTAATAAAATTTTGATTTAAGTCATTCCCTTCTATCTTGCATAATAAGGGACTCCTAAAACATTTAGGCATTAAAAGCAATTACTGTAGTGAAGCAAAACTTTGCGTGCTGAGAATTTCATGCATTAAAGCATTAAGTAAAGCCATCGTTTAGAGAGAAAAAAGTGTCCAGACTACGTTTTAAGTACATCTTTCTTCGGGCCATAATCGTCTGGTAAAATGAGCTTTTATCGATTGAGATAACGATGAGATAATTTATTCTTGATACAATGGTACAACCTACAATATTCTTTAAAACTTGGTGAATACTTAAGAGACTTTCTTAATTTGCGCAAAAATCCACAATCCGAAAATATTTTCTGTTTCCTTTGATTGAGGTGGTAAAAGCTTATTTACCAATCGGAGAAAAAAAGACGTCGATATCTTGTTAAAACTTTCACATTCACGATTGACGTAACTTTGATTTCACCAGAAAAAAATCATAACGAAAAGCCCGTCACATTTGTCGCCAAAAGTTGAATGTAGTTAGTTACATTTCAAAATTTATTCGAGCAGGGGAAATTTAAACTTCACCATATTGTTAAAGAAAACTTTTTTAATGACCCGCGATTTATTGCTCCGAATTGAAGTAGATATGTTACGATATTTTGAAGTGGAACTTTTTCTGAACATAAATTGGCCGAATAAATACGCAACTTTTGAAATATCGAAGTATAAAACTTTTTTGACGTGTGCATTGAATTCGTAAATGTATAATTGACGAAATTAGATCTCCTTTGAAGGGATATTCAAATGAAACGTTTGGCAACCGGCGAGCCGGAATAAACAATTCCAAATCTTATTTAATATTTCATCTGTTATCCGGAATTTTTTCACGACACAAAAAGCGAACCATTGGCAAAAGACGGGAAAGAGGAACCTTTCACTTAATCAGAAAATTGCAGGGAGATTTGCATTTTCAAAATAAACACATTTTCCGAAGGGAAATTTTATTCAATGCTTATCGCGTTGAATAGAATAGACGGAAAAAGAAAAATATAATCGAGCTAATCTGCGGGAGTTCAAAAAAAAATTAATTTAATTCACAATATGCGGTTTATATTAAAGGAAACTTATTCTTTCACACCCATGTTTTGTTTTTAACGCGAACGCATTTCCTGCACTTTTAAACTTGTTGTTCATGTTTTTCTCATATTTGCATAACACATCGTAACATGTTACAAGGCGTATTTCTTCAAATATAGCGAGAGGAAGAGTGAGGATGTAAGTAAACAAATATAGGAGCTTTACTATTTAATTTTTACATTAAATGCTGAATACACAATTGATACCGCATCTGGGGAAAACTCGTGCGATGTCTACAGAAAGTATACACGGCTTACTCACAAAATTACCTCAAATTTTGTTTTTTTTGGTATTCCTCAGGGAATCATTTCAGGGCCACTGTTTTGTATGTGAATAATTTAGTAGATAGTGTGAATCATTTCTGAACAAATACCGAACAGAAATTCTGCATAACATAGAATTATATTCAATTATATATGATATTGATTTGTTAAATGGAACATCCTATGTATTATAGCGTTTTTGGACACCTGTCTTCAATTCATGTCATTTCATATATTTCCTATAGTTTTTGATACAGATGAGATAATTTGAGATGTTTGTGTTTTTTTATTGTCCTAAGTCTTAGGCAGCCTACAAATCTAGAATGGCGATTTAAATTTTATTTTTCTTGGAGTTTTCAGTATTGCATCGAAGATTGTTTTACATTAATTAATAATTTTAAATATTATCTTTCATCAAGTTAACAACTAATTTTCTAAATTCCCGTAACACTATTTGCAGACCTAAGAAACAATGGTGTTGTTAAAATTTCAATAAATACTCAATTGAACAAAATTTGATGTAAGGCATCCCTATACTTATATCTATCTTGTGTCTGCATAGTTTTTATGTGGACAGCTTTTGTCTAAATGCGATTGAAATAATCTACTTCCTTCTGAAACGTGATAGTTTTAGTGAAAACTTTTCATAGGGAAAAAGCTCGTTTTATTCAAACTCTAATGCATCTTCATTTCGAATCCTGTTTCATTTAAATTAAACATAAACACTACTTTACAGAAACGCATAGTATTTCCACATTAATTAATTTTAAAAGGTAATAATACTTTATAATCACCCGTTAGAAATGAGGAGAAAAGAAAGTCAGTTTATATTACCTTTCAAGCATATTTTATTCCTACGGAAGTTCAAGGATGTCTCGTTGTGCAGCCGATTGTAAGCGCTGATATTGAGCTGCAGCTGAACCTGCACTTCGGCACTTTTAACGCCTGTACACAGTAGTTTGACTCTGTAAAAAAGAGTTTAGTTACAGCATCAGGGCCGAAAAGCTAAAAACGCGATTCTTATTGGGTGATTCGAACCTAAACGTCTGCACAGATGTTGGAATTACACCTGTCGTTGATATATTCATCTGGGGTGGTAGCATGACTCCTTGATTGTCATAGTTAACAGTCAATACGTATGGCAACTGGAACGTCAATAAAATTAATTCAATTTTTGACATGTCACCTTCTTTAAAGTGTTATTTTAAATCTCAACCGATAATTACTTTTAAAAAACCAGGGTTCGAGTTAATCAATAATATAGGAGCAGGTTAAAATGTATTTAAGGAAGGAACAAGTTCAATTAATAAAAAGGAACCTAACAAGGGTCGAAAAGATGGTAGACCAGAGTTAATTTGATAGGTTTCTGTGGTCAAAAGCTTTTTTAATCAAAATTTATTTTTGTATTTGAAAATTAAATAACTTTGTTGAATTCTCATTTCACTTCCAAAATGAAATCGTTTATGGGTAGCCTCCTTATTTTTTCCGGTTTCTAATTAGAATATGTCGCATTATTCTGAATAATCAGGATTGACATAATCCGTTTTTTAAAATGTCAGGGTTTTTGCCAAAATTTCAATTTATATATTGATTCCTCGAAGGACTGAATAAATTTCCAATTATCTCAAGTAAAATGTAACGTGGTCGATTTAAATAATAAGGTATTACCAAAATTACCATAATAGGATTAGGAAAATGACGGTTTTTTTTCCGACATAAGGTAAGGTTCGTAAAAGAAATTAATTTTAAATTTATTGCTTATATTACTTGACAATGTTTTCAAAACAGGTACTGATACTAATTAATTAAAATCGGGATTTTCGTTGTAATTCATCCTCATTTATTTTTTACTCCTTCAAGATGTGTACAATAAAGTAGATGAGAAAAAAACATTGATTTAACATCATTATGGGTGTATCGAGTTTTTTTTTTTTACTGATTTATTTGCTCATAAAAAAAAAAAACATTTCAAACAGAATCTCCATCAAACAAAATATACGGTCGATCTACCTTTAATTGGTACCTGGTTTTCTCTTTTCCTGGAAGAAAAAAACGTAGATATCTCTTTGATAAGCCCATATATACAAGGACAATAAATGAAATTGATGAAAGACAAGACTTCTGACAGGGATACCCTACTTAAAAATAAATCAAGCGTTTAAGAGTTCAAGAAAATGTTTGGTCAATTTTTATTTTTTCCAAATAAATAATTCCTTGTCTCTCTGTTATTCCCGGTATTTCGCTTTACAAAAAGAAGACGAAAACAACCCCGGTGATGTGTATTGTTCCATTATATTATCTTTACAGCAGCTTCGATATCAGAAAAAATCTACTCTTTCAATTTAGTGACCTTTCCGATAAACCTGAAATGTGCGGAGGATATTTTTTTTTCAAAAAAAAGCGTGTTCGTGGATGGAAAATCCATTTGTAAAAAAATGTGGCTCTAAGGAAAGTCCACTGAGAACCTGTTTATTTAACAATTTGTGTCATTTTCGATATTGGATCCTTGAGATGTTGTCTTGGACCTCTTCCTCCGTTCTTTTACGCGTCTCCTCAAGAATTCGGAATTTCGAATTTCATTTGAAATCCTCCACTTACCTACCTTTGTCTGGGATTTGATCAATATTTCATTCTAATTAGGAGATAAGCTGAATTAATTAATAGTTAGGTTAATTAGCAGGTTGGAGTTTACATAGGCATTAATTCATACTATATTACATTACATTTAGTCCGGTGCTTTATATAAAGACGGAAATTAATTAGCACTACCCATGTGAAGAGCCCTTCATTTCAGTAGAAGAGTACATATTATAATCAAACGTGATTTAAGTACTATATTTAGTCTATGGGTTGTACTATGTCCTGATTGTTTGATAAATATTTGTCATTTGATATCAATAACAGGTTTATACATTACATCAATTAGGAATCTTATTAACCCATTCGAAATGGGATAAAACATACAGTTCGTTAATAAAATTAATTTCTGCATACAAAAAAACAGATTTTCGAAGAATAGTTTGACAAGATATTAAAAGTATAAGTATAATTATTATTATTATGACAATGTTTCATGTCATGGCTGTAAAACAGAATACCCATAGTATAGTCAGATCTGAACTTGTTTAATGGATTCAGGTCTTCCTTTATTTTTGGAAAAAATCGAGAAGAACAAAGAATGTATGAATTAGATGGTCTAAATTAATGATATCGAGCCTTTTGTCATTCTTATTAACACTAGTCATTCTAGTGAGAGTATCAGTGTATATAGTGACATATAATACACAATAAATTGGTCGAAAACTTATGTTCTAGTTGTGTTGATTTATGGATTAATATTATCGTAATGCTGTAACTTAAATTAATCACTATTAACGTATAAAATAATTTTTGGTTACTAAATAGATACATCTACGTTTGGAACAAGCAATTTCATTTGCTGAAATTAATTAGCATTAGTATAGGTGTATTGAGGCTGTTGCAGACGATATTTGCAAACAACCAGTGAATTCTGTTTTCGAACCTGCACTGTTTCAGCAGCACAATCGTACTCCAATAGCGTGTTACCCCTAGTAACCAATATTGCATAATTGGGACTGAATGCACCCAACTGAAGTTGAAACTTTCATTATATATTTTGTAGAATAATATACAGACGATTGTTAGCCTATGCGACTACTTAATTGGTAAGCAACCGGGTGTATAATTCTTTGAAATATCTCTAGTTTAATTCGATCGACCCTACGTGATTTTCACCCCTTACATTTCTGTGTTGTACGCTGTTTCGATTTCAAATCATGTGTACTCACAATTGCATCGCTTCCGAATATTATACAGCGCTCTTCAAAAGAATATGTTGCCACGATTCCGTATATCAACTAGTGTTCCGACATTTGAGCTTGAACTTAACTATCACTTTTGAAATATTATAGATAGACTCTATATGTTTGATTTAAAGTTAGTTGATTTCAATTTTATAAATGATATAGTAATGTTTCTCCCTAATTCTTTATAATTTGAAAAGATAACTGATATAGATGTTATAAACACTATGAATAAATCTATTTATAATAGACTGTAGTGTGTACTAAATTAACATTCATTTTGGGTATAATAATATTTTTGCTAATTTATATTTTCACCTATTTATAAGTACATTTTACATTATAATTTACGATATTTAACTTAACATGTGAATATTTTGAAAAATAAAATAAGTAGGAAGCTTAGAGTATAAAGAAATGTATTTCTTTTTGGTCGATTGCAATCCCCAGAAATTCATTTCCTGTTGTCTTGACGTAATACAGGTTAGTACTTCTGCTCAGTTTACCATGAATAAATTGAATTCTTCGATGGCAACTGATGAAAATAGCGTAAATTCCTTCCTTATCAAAAATTTCATATCATAGATGTTGCTTCTCAATTTATCTATTCAATCACGTGATTGTTTTAAAAGCTAAATTTTCTTCGGGGAATTACAAAATATGGTTTTATTTTATAAATGTTTGTAAAATGTCAAAGGGAACAGTTGCTTATTTTCTAACTTTTTTCTATTTACTAATTCTCTCACACTCTCGGGTGGTTTTTTTTATTTTTCTTAATCAAATTTGTATAAAATTATTTCTTTATAAAAGGTCACTATTTATATATACTCTTGTAAAACTGGTTTTTATTAAGTAATTAGAGGTATACATAAGGAATTATTAACTAAATAGTTTAACATGATTTTAGTGCATTTTTAAATATCTTCTTGAAGCTGTTAAAAAATACACTTCTATGAAGATATCTAAAATTGACAAATAGGAAGACATTTTAGACAAATGTGAAGAAGAAAGACACTTTTTGTAATTTCGGCATTGCTTTCTTAAGTAACAAGCTTTATTTTGGTTTGTTTAAGAATGCTTGAATGACAGATTGATAAACTTTTTTGAAAAAGCAACATTTTAGCATATTTACCTCAGCAACAGAAGTACTGATACTACGTCGTATCAGTTGACTAAATTGAAGAAGTCTTTTATTTTTTGAAAGCAAAGACCATTCTTCGCACGGTTATTTTTAAATGTACTATTAATGATTTAGCGATTTTTTTTGGCGGACCATGTATATGCAATTCTAAAACGAATTGAGCATGCATTCAATATATTGCTGTGAAATAAGTTCGTAACTTTGAAGTATTAAAATATTTTCCTTTGAAAGATAGGCTGATAAGAAGAAATTGGAGTATACTAAATCGGTTTTTTGTTAGTGAAATAACCACTGCTGTCTGCTCTTGTTGCACCGAGGGGTTCCCGGTTGCAAGCAGGCATATGCGAACAAAACTAAAGACACAAATCTGACACTCCGGCGTCAAGGAAGAACTTTAATTGAATATCTCACATTCCAGCTCTTACACAGGGAATCGACTTTTTTTAAACAGCGAGTCCGAAGTAACCAAGGAAGAGTGATGTAAATTAAAAAAGAAACGAACAATATAAAGGTCCTGATCGGAAGTACTTCTATGTAGCTATTAGCAATTGCACCCTTTTAGATAGCTAGATTGTCGACTTTGCGTATGCGGAAATTGCAACCATCAGTTCGCAGTCCTTCGCTGCACCACCACCAGCGCCCTCACCCCCAGTGTTGCGTTGACTTCACCTCAAGCCAGAATAATTAAGAGAAGATTAAAATTTAATGCTACGAGATCGGACGACTCGAAAGAAAAAAAAACAGTAGGTTATATATACACATTACCTAGAACTTAAGAGCTTCACGAGGTTATATTAGATTTATTGCATAAAATGAAAAGTTTCCTACTTTTCTTCTTCCTTTATACCTCACTTAGCGCTAGCTGTGGATATATCTTCCACTATAAGCGAATTTTCTGTTATCCAATTATTACTTTTTATCTTCCACTTTATATTGTTTAATATCTGTTCTGAAATATAATGTGGTGAGCTCTGTCTTTATACAGACTGAACCGTTTAAGTTTAAATGGATATAATTTATAATAAACATTTTTTTTATTAAATCGTATTTCGGTGAAAATGAAATTTTTACAAACGAAAAATGAAAATATAACTAAAACAATTTAATATTTTAAAAGCATCAACGTCAGTGTGTTTTGTTTGCTGGTGTCATGGTAACCAAACAATACTAACACCAAAAACGATTTGGATATTGCTTGTAGATGTATGCGTTATTATCTAAAAACATTAGGGTGGACACAGAAAAAATATGTGGTGCTATTTAAAAGTAATTACGTTTCCTGTTACATTATATTTATATTTCTGGTGGCGGCGCTGGCCGTAAAGAAATATTTTGGAAGTGAACGTTGCATAGCAAGTTTTTGCTAACAATTTTGGTTTACTCAAATATCTAAAAGAAAATAATATATGGCACTTCGGTAAATGCCTTCGTGTTGTAAATATGTAGTTACTAATTAAAATCTACCACCTTGCTGTGAACATTTCGGAGCAATTTCGGAATTTATTTTGGCTGTACGCGCGCAGATATATCTTGACGTTTTAAGCATGTTAACTTCCCAGAAATTATTAAATTAAAATCAACATTTCCTTCTTACTTTAATTACGAGCCGCTTTGCTACGTTTTAACATCTTGCTGACTAAATTTCTACATACGTTTCTAAGGATCTGACCTCTTATATAAACCCCAACTAAGTTTCGTACAATAAATTAAATAAATTCACGCCTACGGCAAGGAAAGGGCTATTGTATCGAATAGAGAAGACGGCCCTGATAGTACAACGGTTAGGGGTGACTCTTGACTTCTGAATTTTGAAATTATAACGCGGTAATTGTCGAACATAATTTAACTGCTGAAAACACTTCTTCGTAAACAGACGTAAATAAAATCATGTCAAATTAAATGACACAATACGTACACACACATTCACACATGTCAAATAGCACTAAATTAATTTCTACTTACCGGATGTTTTGTGAGACTTTGCCACGAGAACAGTAAATCGGAAATATTCGCAGGAATCATAACAACGAAGTTGAGGGCGTAAGTATTAACCACTCCCTCTCTAACATAAAATAATTCGGCGTTTATACCTGAAACAAAAGCAATCAATTAAGCCATTGATTGTCAACGTTTAAACGTCCCGAATAAATTGAATACGTTATAACGGCACTTCCGGCCTTTTTTTCCATTGGTACAGAGAAACAAAAACAGAAGGGAAAACTAGAATGAGTAACAATAAAAACGGAAATGAAACAAACTATTCTCTTGGGTGATCTTGTTGCTTTCATAAGCAAATTTGTGTATTTTTTTTTTCGATTCTCTCGAGAACTCGAATAATAACTGTGTAAAACTGCGATATACAAAATTATTTGACATTTGAACATTGGTCAATGGAAAGGCTGTTCAATTTGGAAGTCTATAAAAGTTTAACCGACCATTTTTCTAGCAAATTTTATCAATTATAAGTAAGATATTCTTATATATATTTCAATTTTTTTTATCATTCTTGATCAATGGTTTTGCTTATTTTGGGATGTCAAATACAGTACTCAAACTTTCGTTATAAAAGCAATAATTAATAACCCTTTTTGGCGTAGAAAACCTTAATCAATATTTTTATCTTGGAATTTTAAACAATTTCCATTGACCGAAAAATTCTTGTCACTCTTTTTAAAAACCATATCCAGTGTTAGATTTACATTATTCAAGATAATATAGTCACTCTCTGTTTATTTTTGATATCCTCATTTATATGCATATTTTCCGTTATGAGTTTTACATTCATTTATATCTCATCTCATATCCATGTAAGATTCGATAAAATATCCTCTTCCCGTATTTTTTTACCTTCTCCCAGTCAATTTATGGAGGAACATAGAACGATAGTGGTAAGTTAATTTGGATACAATAAGAGTGGTTGTGGTTTCTTATTTCTCAGTATTCCAGACATTGTATCAAGAATTGTCGCTAACAAGGCAATTTTCTATCTCGATTTCGTCTGAAGAATCATGTTATTTTTAGTAATGTATCTACTGTCAATTTCCTGTACACCTTCGCTAATATAATTACCCTTGTTATTTATGTATTCCCACATACACCTTTGTTTGATTCGTTTCTCAGAAAGAGAACGGCAGAGTAGAGAATCGAATAAGAAAAACAAGTAATTTTCCATTTTAGCTTCGGTTTCTGTGGCAATTTCCCAAAAGCAATTAATACGTTAGGTTTTCCTAACGACTATTCTTTTGTTTCACTTAGAAAAAATACTCCCGGACTTTCATTCTCCGTTATTATTGAAAGAAGAGGTCCGATATAGTTCGAAAAAATGCAACGTTTTCCCACACTCATCGCTTCCAGTATATAAACGTATATTTTCATTTCAGCACTTCATTTTTGCATCAATTTCCGCTAAACGAACGACACCGGATAGGGAGAACAAACACTGGTCCCAAATTAAATTATAGGATCTAAATGAGAAGTTAGACGTTGCTTTTTATGAAGCTACGGATAGCTTAAAAGGAGAAGGTCCTCAATCATTTACCGAAAGAGAGTATTCGGGGTTTAATATACCTGGGATTAGTTGCTTAATATCCTAACCTTGCTGTGCCATTTAGATTTTCTTTCGAAACTACCCTTAGTTACATTGAAATATTGTATCGTCAGACCGTGTATTGTGTATGTGCAGTAAATTACGTTGCTGCTTGTACAATTTCACGGTGTTAAGTTTAATACAATAAAGTTTCTTCTGTACATTAAATAATATTGTTTGAAGAAAAAATGTTCCTGTATTACTTATTCATACATATTACGCAATAGGTACTGTGTTGTAAAAGGTACTTGACTTGTTCAAAAAGATCTCTTTCGTGTAGACGTTTATCCAGCAAGAAATATTTACGGAACGAAATATGATCCTATGATTTCGCATTTATATATATAACAAATACACTGAGATACATATGTATCTACTTTTCGCAAACTTGTGGTTTAAAAACACTTTGGTTACAGTACACTTCTGTCAATATAAATGAACAAAAACATTATTATTGAAATTTGCATTAGGAATATTAAAATTTTTGATTTATCGCGAATACCAATGGAAAAATATTACATTTCGGTGTAATATGCGGGACGGTATGTATTTAAAATTGGTACGCTTTATTAATCACGCCCATTAAAAATAACGTGTAAAATTTATATATGAGCATTTAGAAATAATACCCGAGATTACTATTGATTTTAGCGCGGCAGTCCTGAATTTGACACTTTTAATTTGCGCTAAACTGTAATGTTGTTTCGTCTCGATGTAAATTTTTTTTTTGTTTTTTCTAAATGTTCTTTTGTAAAAGAGACTAATAGAGAATGACGCGCTGGGACACTAACCATGCAATTTACTCTTTTTTAATCCCATTTCGTAACTCCAACCGGGCGGTCCGAAGGTTTTCCAATTTTCGCAATTTGAAAGCATCCGAAAAGGATTCTTTTTCTTTCCGCCTACCCAACCGGAGCCCTTCCTCCAATAAAATTAATTATCCCAAAACGACTGGTAAACTCCCAATATTCTCCTCTTTCCTGCCGGCCAATCTCTTCCTCCAACCTAAGCGTTAAACAATTAAAACAACTGCTGTTCTATTATAGATGTCAATCGAGTTTAATAACTTTGTGGATACTCTAGGACTGGTGGAAAAGGGATTGAAATTGGGGTTAGAATAAGGGATGATATCTCGTTAAATAGTGGTAAACTGTTGAGGGTTAGCTGTTAAATGATAATTTTCCATAAAATTTATTTCACGTTACATTTAAACTTGTAATAAAACTTGTTGAAATTCCGCTTCCTAAAAATTATTTTCCGTCAGTAATTAACTAAATAATTGTAATATCTCTAGGAACAACGTAATAGATAACAAATTGGCTCGAGAGCAACTTGTTTTTGAAAAGAATCAATTATTCGACAGCGGAAGATGTCAAATTTTATATGGTTTTAGATTTCTACGTGACTACTTGGCCAGAGTTGCGAAAAAAACTTAATTTCAAAATCAATGTACGTATCGTTTTCAGGTTTAAAATAAAAGCCTACATGCAAAATAACGTGGTCATTTATGCTTCGAGCAATGTACACTTTCTCTTACCTTGGAACGCAAATCAAGCTACTTTATATTTCTTAAACCCTTAGAGAAACAAAATTTAGGGAGGATAACATGAAAGATCATTTTGTTGTAGCGATTCCATCATTGTATAGACTTAATATCAGTATAGATGATAATTACTCATTAGGTGAGTAAGCTACCGGAAACAAGCTTATATGTTTGCGTATTGTTCATAGAAGCTATCTCGTTACGAGCACCCACATATGACCACTGATCTGGAAGGCTTGATAGCCAATCATGCAAGTAATTCAATTTTTAGTTACATCTATGGACAGCAGGCAGTAGTAGAGTATGTCTAACGGGGAAAACAATTTTTTGCATATTAATTCGTTTTATAGAATAAATCACGTAGCAGACGAACGGCAATGAAAGGATACGTCAAAAAATATGAATGCCCGGGATTAAAAACAATGTACCTATTTATTGCTTGTCGATTTTAATGATCCACGTATTTCGAAAAGCGACGATAACATTTTCATTTCGAAATATAAACGTTGGAGCTTATAAATTTCTCTGGAAGAGAATTGTAAAAAAACAATTTGAAGATTTCAAATCTCTTCAGACCGTAAAATAAAAAAGAATCGGACGGTCGAAAAGACTACCTTAATCCACTCGATTTTCGGTGAAAAAGATATTTTTTTTCATTATACATTTCCATAAATTCTCGAAATATTTTCTGCTAAAAATAAATACGACGCCTCTTGTAGTTGCCTCCGCAAATAATTTTTCTTTATATGTGGTTTGTACGGCCCACAATGTTTAGGTTCTTAAATTTCAAGTCATAGAATAGATATAAAAGACCATCCCAAAGCAAGTGGCAAACAACTTGAAATTCCTTGTGAATTCAGAATATTGGAACTTCACGGTTTCGTTGAGGATCTTTTTTTTTCTATTGATGAAAAAGGATTTACCTTTGAAAGAGAACCTACGTAATTTAAATTTGTTTCGTATCAAAAAATTCACCGACAATTTTATCATTCTTCGTTTTCTTAAGAAGTAATTGTCACCTTCTTTTTCTCATCAAAATATAAATAGGTATCTCTTTCATATTTCCACATCTTCGAGCGAAAGTGTAGAAGATATCATCAAGAAAGTGATATAAGTCCTTGTTAGAGTACCTTTTAATATTCCGCATTTCCGAAAATAAAAATATAAAAGTCATAGATAGCGTTTCACGCCAATCTGAACGAAATCGTTAAAAAAGAAATACTTACAATTCACGATTTGAACCAAACTCAATACAGAGTGTTTTAATTTGTAAACTTCTCCAGGTATCTTCCAAAGAAATTTGCATTATCCCAGATTATTTTTCGAAAACAAGATTTAAATTCAATTTAATTTTTTCCCCAGGTACTTATTCGAGCTTTTGACAGTAATTTCTATTTAATTTGGTGCTGGATTTAGTACGAATTTTGTCTAATTGCATTTTTAAAACGTAATCTCGGAGATCGGTTAATCTACCGGCGGACCTCAAACTGGTAGCGAAAGCAAGGATACAACAGGTAAGAAGAAAGAATAATTTGCAAAATAAATCAAGTGATAAATGCGAAGAACCAACAGGCAAATATAAACCTTAGATATTAGGGCAGTCAATTTAATAGTATTTCTTCTATGTTTACTGTTTACTATTATTCTTTTTCGCATTCGAAATAAATCGAAATGTACAAAATATCTAATAAAACAGTGCTTGGGTCCAAAAATAATGTTTCATAGCACTCTCCAATTTCATTTTAGAATTTTTTTTTCCTCAAAATTGAAAACGTCGCCTAATATATAGCGCGCTGATATCTTATCATATATAACGTTGATACAAAATTAAATCCCTTTTTCTCAATAAATATAAAATTCAAACACCAAAAACAATAACACCTCAATTAAGAAACGTCAAAACAAATTACAAACATACCTGTGGAAGCCTTCTAAGTGCAGATCAATTGAAAAAATTCTAAGTACTAACATCAATTCCAAATTCAAATATCCAACACCAATGTTACAACATCCATCTTAGATACTGATATATTCTATATTATTCCATGTTATCATCTGAATATTGGGTACGGTCTTCTTAGGGTACTTCTCAAATTCCAGTTACTTTCAGCAAGCGTCTGAACTCCAACGATTGCCGAAGGTAACTGAAAGTAAGAATATGTGTAGGACGTGCCCATAATTCTAAGCTTGCGCTTTCGCGCAATGACGTTTGAATATTCCATTCCAATCACAAGACAGAAAGTTAAGGCTTAATCCCCCAAACTGCGCTAATGGGCGTTACCTTTTCCTTTTAACTATTGCTCATGCGCCAAATTCTCCCGGGGACTATTTTTTTATGGATTTTGCTATTGCGAAATGAGGGGGCGGAAAAGTAAATTCCCCGAATTCATGAATTATGAGAAACTGTGAAACTTTGGAACGATAAATATTTTTTTTGCCAATGTTATTTTTGGTTAACAAATTTAGTGGAAAATCTTGATAATACAACCTGAAATGTAAAATTATGCAAATATCACCTCCAAAAAATAATTCTTTTTGAAGAACTTCACAATGTTTATTCAAAGTTATGTTTGAATGTTATTACATTCATAAATTTTGCATTAATTAATTTGTTATAAAATTTATTTATCAAGGTTGTTTCATTTCCCTTCAATAGAGATAACCGAAAATGATTTAGGTGTTGCGAAAAAGTTTTCAGATAGCTCATATAGCTAAATTTAACCCGTTCTTATATCTCTGAGTCTCATCAATCAACTTGGAACTTCGTGTATTGCATTTTCAGGTAATTTTTTTCTAAACTACAAAGTTTTGGTAGAACTAATTGAATAATATATTATTCGTTAATGCTAAATAAAATTCCCTCTCTAACTTTAGTTTGTTTCTACGGAATTAATTTATTTAATGACTGATAAATATGACTTTCCGAAATTGATGTGAGATGTATGAAATGAATTAATACATATGTGGTAATATTGCTATTGCCATGTATAATTTAATAATAGCAACATTTTCTTTTCCACAGACAACAGGTTGCCACTAGTTTTCTTCCGTGTTCTCTAGTTATAAAAGTTAGCCGAACTTTGCGGATTTTCCGAAGGAAAACTCGGAAAAAAACTTACTGTTAAAAAAAAGAATATATGTAATTTGTTTTATCGCTTACCAAGTAATTTCATGACTTCGTCTTGGGCTATAAATACGTTGAGATGTGCGTATACTGTAGAGATGAGGGACAACAGGAGCACGTTCTGCATTATGACACGTAGCGGACTGAATGCGGCGCTAGCCGACACTGATATGAAAAGCGTCGCGACGCTCATACAGCACCGGCGTGCTATGTGTAGCCCCACTTTTCTCATGCTTTAATTGCAATTCTGATTGGATTTTAAGTAATATCTACTACAAACTAGAATTTGTATGAATGTTGACGCTCGTAATGACAAATCCTTGCAGCTGCCTCTTTTTTTGCCACTTTTTAACGACACTTAAGCACCAATTTATCGCGTGTTCCGCTCCTTGGGGTGTTCTCCTTTTTTCTTCTTATATTTCCCAACGTTACCGAGGAAACTGTGCACGTTTCGTCTTTGTGAAAGTCCATGCAACATCTTATAGAATCTATCTTATGAAATTGTCATTCTGTTTCCTTTTAAAATTCTTCCTTGAATTTTTATTTTTTTAAATTTATACGTTTCCTCCATAAAGAATCATTGACATTGACAAGAGCGATTCAATACTCTTGCTAAAAACTCTAGAATGGAGTTCCAAAATGGCGAGGCCACCAAAAACTGCATTTATAAAATCACTAGCAAAATAATAAATAATTTTATGAGATCATTTCAGTATTCTGAACACAGATGAATTCATAAATTATTACATCTCCCAATTTTTTGAGAATAAAATTAAAGATCGCTTCAAACATTCCGTTTTGAGACAATTTCACGACGTCAATGAAGACATAACTTTACAATTTATAATGGGAATTTGTGATGTCGTTTCCTTTTAAGATTTCTTGTTATATATATGTATGTATATGCATATACAGTTAACAAATTCCTTACACAGAAATTGGATGTCAACAATCTTATTTTACCAGGTGTGCAAGCATGAAATGCGGATTTCAGACAACAGATAGTGCACCAATGCAGTTTGTACTATAAAGACTTGACTTGACTTCGATGTTGTAGACAAGGAACGTAGAAAACCTCAAAAAAAAATGCGAAGATATGGAATTGCAAGCGTTGTTGGACGCAGATGATTCGCAAACACAAAAACAACTCGCCGAACAATTGGGGGTTAGTCAACAAGCTGTTTCCAATCTTCTACGGGAGATGGGAAAAATTCAGAAGACCGGTAGATGGGTACCACATGAGTTGAACGACAGGCAAATGGAAAAGCGCAAAAACACATGTGACATTTTGCTCGCTCGGTACAAAAGGAAGTTGTTTTTGCATCGTATAGTTACAGGGGATGAAAAGTGGATTTATTTTGAGAATCCCAAGCGCAGAAAATCATGGGTAGGCCCAGGCACAATATCCACATCGACCGCAAGACCGAATTGTTTTGGCAAAAAGACGATGCTCTGTGTTTGGTGGGACCAGAGGGGCGTGGTCAATTATGAGCTGCTAAAACCTGGGGAAACGGTTGATACTAAACATTACCTACAACAATTGACCGATTTGCACCGTTCGCTGCTTGAAAAAATGCTAGAATACCGAAAGAGGCAACACAAAGTCATTTTGCTTCATGACAATGCTCCATACAGCAAAACCGGTTCGCGACACGTTGGAAGCACTCAGCTGAGAAGTTCTATCCCATGCGGCTTATTCACCAAACTTGGCTCCTTCCGATTACTACTTGTTTGCATCCATGGGTCACGCACTTGCTGGGCAGCGCTTTGGTTCGTACGAAGATGTGAATAAATGGCTCGATGAGTGGTTCGCAGCAAAAGAGGCGTGGTATTCACAAATTGCCCGAAAGATGGGAAAAATGTATAACAAGCAATGGAGCATACTTTGAATAAAGCACTTTTTATTATTCTTATTAGAGAAAAAAACCGCATTTCATGCTTGTACACCTGGTATATTACTTTCTTAAATGTATACATTTCCTTGAAAGTAAAAAGAAACGATTAAACAAAATAAATGATTTTGTAACTAAATTTAGGTCCTTTCAGCGCTAAGTAAAACTGAAACTCTCCAAACCTGTTGCTTTGTCATAATTTCACGCTTGTGAAGTAGAATGGAAATAGAAGAAGAAAATTAAAAAAATAACATTTATTTCGAATTTGATGATCGTTCCAAGCATCAATTATACAATTTTGGATCAAAACGAATACGTGTATCGACCTTTTTAAATCTAACCCCATTAGCAGCTATAATTTGCGAATCATGCGTTTGAAAACGCGAAAAACCTGGCCGAAAATATCTGACTTCTAAATCCGCCAGCTACTAAACCACAGACGATAAAGTATTGCTTTTTTTTAAATGCAATTTAGTTCACTGAAACCCAAAAAATAAGCTTTCACTTATTTACCCTTTCTGTCTGTGGAGATATGAAATAATCAAGGAAAGGGAAAGAGAATTCCACGAAAATGTTATTGTTTAGAAAACCTGCAAATCATTATTTTGTCCATTTTTATATCTTATAGATTCTGATGAAATCTTGGTTAAATTGGAAATTATATCAAGAAGTCACTCTCGGTGACATTTTAGAATATACGATTTGTAGGTACTTTTTAAGAGGTGCGTTTAGTTAAATAAGTATCTATGATATACTTAGTATTTCTGTATGTTCTTGAATTTAAGGATTTTGTTCAACACCAAATTTTGATCGAAAATAATCCTATAAAATCGTGGCGAAAATGTCTGTTGATTGCAGTTCTTTAAAAAGATTTTCAATTTAAATTATAGGAAACGTTAAAATTGTCCGTATCAATCAACCTCTACAGATTTGAAAAAGCTCTGGAAGTTAGAAAATCACAATTAATAAGATTGTATAACTCAGTAAATATTATTTCTACCCTCTATCCTTCCTCCATAATATGATATTCTCGTCTTACGGGTTTGAATCGTTTTCCTTTCCGTTCTAATCAGTTTCATCGGGCTTTCACGGCAGCTTGTTAGGCTAGTCTTTTTAATAATCTCAAAAGCACCACAGTTTGTTTCGCGTCTCTCTCTCCACTTAGGGGGTTCGGTTTATTGACACTTTAATTACATAATTGAATATGATCACCGAAAAACAATACTTGATGCCTTAATTGAAATTCCAATATGGAATTCTGCAATATGTGCTACAAGCGCAGAAATTGTGTGAATATTGACGCCTCCTCCGCGTACATTGCAAGTTTTTTGCTCTTGCACCACATCCCTTAAGCATCAATTTATCCAATATTACTGTCCTGGGGGGCTTTGCGAAATATTTAGCGAGGCGGTGAAATACCTGTGTCCTCACACGAAATTATAACCGCGTTCTTAATTATCCTACCTTGTCCTTCATCATTCTCATATCTTTTTATTTATTTTGTTGTTTCCTACCCAATTCTGACGGTGAATAAAATAAGGAGACGGAGCGTCCCCTTGTTATATTTAACCAGGAAGTCGTACAGAAGTAATTTTTCCTCTTATAATAAATTCAAAATTGCCTTTTTTGTCTGCTTGAAGACCCCAAAGCACCAATTTACCTCGTTTTATTCTCCTTCGAGTGTGCAGAAATACATTTCAGAAGTAAAGCTCATTTTATATTAATGCGAAAAGATTTCTGGTTTTTCCCTATCCATTCACGAAACGCACTCACTGTTAAGTTATGCCCTTTTTACATTCCGCGTCGTCATTTCGGAAATATCGAAATTTACATAAAGATCATTAAATATTGTTTCATACCGCATAAAATATACAATATCAACATAGGAGATATGTAGATCTGGTTAGATGTCGTTGGAAGAAAAACCTTGAAGGGTTAAAATTTTCACTTAACAAACCAGAACGGTGTTACTGAATAATTCAATACAAACAAATGTATGGAAAAATTACTTTTACATTAAAAACAATGCGGAAAACATCTTAGGATTGTTAAAAAACATACCGTAGCATATTAACACAGTTGTAAGACGTAATGCCTTATAAATTCGTCAGTAATAATCTGGCCAGTAATAATGTGTACCACTTAACTAATCAAGTAGATTTTTTTGTAGAGGTGTCGGCACCATTAAGTTTACAGATAAAACGATTATAGCCATGCAAATAAAACTTGCTGATTTGTGAATAGTCCGGTAAAATATTTAAATTCCTAATTTCCTTTCCGAGCAGTTATCAAAACCGAAGGTCCGGATGTAAATGTCGTCTGATTTTACAATTTTTTTCATCATACGTAAAATCTTCTCCCTATGGAGAAAGAAAATGTGGTCCGAGAAAGCCAAAGAAATTAGAAAACATTGGCATTTCAAATGAAAAACTTTATGTAAATTTGGGGTACCCCAAAGAACCCACCCTTACCGAAATTTCGCATTTCCATCGTAATACAATTTAATTAGGAATTAATATCGTTAAAATAAATTCGGAAATGTTATATTCCCATCACTTCCTTTTGATGACATAAACGCTACAGAATTTATCTCCATTAATTAAATTTGCGCTTTGCTAACATAATTTTTTATATTTCTTTTGAAGATAATGTGTAGTCATTATAAAGTTCCTGAGGTATAGGAAAAGGCTGCTGCAGGTATATTAAACCACGCCATAAAACCTATCGAAGCGTGTTAACCTTTTCAGGCATCTAACGCTGTTGCTTCTCTTCTACCAAACCCCTGATATAATATTCAACCGTTAATGTAATTGTTTTATATTTCTATAGTAACAACACTCGATAAAACGCTTATTTATGTAAAGTGTGTGGTGCCTTTTTAGAGGGAAAAGCAGGCGTTAATATGTTCAAAACAAGCTTTGTCAGAGAATCGGGGTATAATAATGTAGATGGATTTATACGAGATATATTTATTGCAAAAAGAATATTAGTTTTAGCACTGGTGAAATGAGCAAAATTGTCGTACGGATATAAATTGTATATTGTTACATAGCTTTGGTAACAAATGCAAATTAAAAATTAGGTAATTATTTGAAAAGTTATTACATTATAAATACAAAAATAACTAAATAAAATTCATCTGAATTCAGACAAGATATTTATTATTTAACTTGAGCACTCACCGTCATTTCGATGAAACTGCTCACCTTTTTCAAATTTAAATTTGTATATAAATAATCTTGTCGTAATATTCATGTAATTAGTAAATATTATAATAAGCATTTTATAAATCGATAAATATTATCACGATATTATTTATATAAAAGATCTAAGCTTGAAAAAATACTTACCCTGAATAAGCTGAGAGTATTGGAGAATGTAAAAATCACTTATGACGTATTGATTTGTCGCTTTAAAGGTATTTATAATTGATGATCCTTTTTATTTCCAGAACTCTTAATATGATCTCGTTTTATCCTGGTTAGTAAGTCATAATATTCTACGAATGTGCTCTATCCATGTACTCAGTTTGAACATAAGGGATGAAATTCTAAAACGCGTAAAGCTATGTATAAGCTTAACATATATCAACCTCTTATAATTACAAATGAAGTTCCTTTCGATTAACTTTACGTTCTCATATTTTAAGGAGTACAATGTGAGATTCGCCGACTGCGAAGATAAAACAAACCTTTCCACAAGCACAGTCATGTCCTCTTGAGAATTGTAGATGCTTGCTTTCTTAATCTCAACTGTCAAGTTTCGGAAATGATTATTTATTTAAACTTTTCGTATTATAGAAATTGTTTTTTTTTCTTCCCTTGTTTGTCCCCTTTACACACATCGTGACACTTTCCGCGAAATTACTTGTACGTTGCCCGTATACTTCCCAAATTAGAATCCGGCAGGATAAATATAAGCCGGGCTGTGTTTTGATTTGTATCCCTCTTTTGTGTCGCACGTTACACATCATCTCATACGTCAAACACGCCTATCCCATTCAATTCTTTACATGATGGCGAAACCAAATATTGACTGGCAGGTGTCAATTCAGTTCTGTATATTTAGTACATCTCCGGAGGAATCCAGTAGATCCGGTAGCGAAAAAGTCAACAAAAGGTTTATTTCAATCAGGTTCATGTGTAAACCGTATAAAAAAACTATCTTGGAATAGATTTTTTGGCAAATCTAAACCTAAACCTTCTAGGGTAACTTTTATACGCGCTCAATATATATCCGCAGTGTTTACTTTGCAAGTTTAGAATTTGTGTTCCAGGCTCCACGAAACCTACAACTGCCAAGCAGAGGTTTAACGCTATTTTCAAAGTTACGGTCACACAAATATCCGCGTAAGTTCACTTTAATTTTTCGTGGATGCGACAGGTTGCAGTTATATATATATATATCAATACCAGATATCTTAGCGTTTTAAGTAAAAAAATCTACTTGAATCCTTCAAACGAAATAAAGCGGTACATTATTCAATATTGGGAACAAAAGTAAATGATATAAAATTGCTACCATCGACATAATGCTTTGTTCTTCTCTCCATCCCCGTTATTAATGATCCTTTTAATATTTTTATCGACTTGGAATGTCCTTGTTACTGTTCTCTAGTGTACCTTTTGGTGGCGGTGCTGGTGTTATAAATTCGCACTTCTTGATTGATTATGCTCTGCCGTCGAACAGAATGTTCCCCTTTTCTATAACCTCAAAGGAGAAGCATTTGTTTTTTATAAATTCGAAATACGCTATTTCATATGTTTCCATGCAATCGAAGGATTTGTACATGATGAAAATGAGACTGAAAATTTGAACGGTGGTAAGGATTATAATAGTTCGAATTAAAATGAAAGCTTTCTAGTTAAAGCCGCCAAGTAGACAAGACTAACATTAACTATCCTTTGCTTACATACGTACATATGTGTACAGGTAAAAAATAATTGCTATTTTCTAATACAATAAGAAAACTGAATCTTCGGAATGTGCTCTACATAAAAACACCTTACAGCCCAAAACATCAATTCGCTTTTGACTGGATTTCATGATTGATTAGTTACAAATTATCTAGTAAAGTGACGCTGACATTGATATTTTAAATGACAAAAGCATAATTTTATAAAACTACAAATTATTTTCGGTAATTTTTATTTTAATATACATACTTTATGGAGAAATAATTATTTTCTACGTCTACGTCTACGTATATTAAGTAAGGTGCAAGCAAAAAGTTATTTATATTTCATTAAATTATTATATATGACGCTTAAAACATTGTTGTCTTTTGTGGGGTTAATAGATTTCTTATTTTTTATATTTAATATAATATTTAATGTATTGTTATTTTATGTGATTTATAGGCAACCGCTAAATTAAAGCGATTTAGGACAGTTTGGATTGATTTTTTAGATTTGGATAGCATTTTAGTGTAACATAATTTTTCAGCGTTTTCAGTATTTGCTGATGAAGTTTTTGTGTAGTTATTTTTTAATAAAATTTCATTAAATAGACCATGTTGACTCTCTGGGAGTAATTCATATGGGTGTAATGGAAAAAAGAAAGTCCAAATCTCACAAAACAATTTTTTTAATTCGACAATTTTTAACTATTGTCATTAAAGAGTTTTGTGAGATCTAGTAGAAATTTAAATATCTTGCTGAATGTGAAGTTTTAAAAAACCAATCTGTTTGAATAGTTTGGTTCTAGTTAACAGTATTGTTTTGATTTTCGTTCTTTATCGTGTATTTCTATCGGGGATTGAAGGAGTTGAGAAACTCACTTAATATGTCGTTTTGCTTTTCTAGTGGTATTGCTACGAAGCTATTATTGACATATCTTTTGTAAAATTGAATTTGGATTTTTATACTTCTTTAAAGAAACCAAAATATGTGTGCAACGTTATCCAGCTTGTAGATAGCATTGAAAACACTGGACTAATAAATTAAAACGTTGCCGCAAGGAAGAAGGTTATAACGTTACATCATCAAACTAGTTTGATTAATATTATCGTATCATATAACATGGTGTATTAATATATTAAAGTGGGTAGAAGGTATTATATTATCTCCACAGATTGTGTCCAATTATTTTCGATATCCAATATTGTTTAATAAGAGGTATAATATGTTTGATAAACGAGTGTATATAGAAGCGAAGTTAGTCAGTAATATTTTAATAGAAAGCACCTGTAGGGACGGCTAGGGTTCGTTATTTTGTAAACAAGGGTACAGGCTTGTGTCTCGTACCGTGGTGACGCTCTTCACATGGTTGCTATGGAAACGACGGTGTCAAACGAATAGGCGATCTGTGTCATTAGAATATGATATTGTTGATACGGACAGCATAATGAATATACAGTCAGGTGTTCAGAAAATCCCCAGACTTACCCCTCGAAACACAAACATGATAGAATACAATATGCTGGATTACCTTCATGTACAGAAATCACGTAATCTAAAATGCCCTAGGGGGTATATAGTTTTCTCGTCTCCTACAACGCTAGGAAAGGAAGAAAACTAAACGCATCTTTAATCCTACGGAATATATACACACGGCCACGCGCTACTTTGGGCCTTATGTTCGTGCCATTTTAATTTCGTTTTAGTGTTGCTAAATCCGAAACTATCCACTTATTTAGAAAGTTACTTAAATAAATTACCGTTGAGTTTTTCCGGATGTGTACGACACGAATAACTCCCAGACTTTAATTAAAATTGCGGCGAGATAAAGAAATGAATCGATCTGACCTCGTTGTTAAAATGAGAGAAAAATGCAAAAAACATGCATTTCTGTAACGGTAACCTCATAGTATGTACGTTTTTCGTCAACTAAATTTAGTTAGCTTTAATTACTTGAAAATGAACGAAATGACAGAAAATGAAAGTGCTTTATGGCGATTACAAACGTCCTTTAGATCTAGGAGAAATACCAACTTCCACAAAAGACAAATTCAGTACACTACCTGCTACTATTATCGTTTCCATTGTAATTTATTAATCCTTAGATGGCGCCTTACATCTGCTCATACGTTTAGTGTAGTTGTGTTTGTTTAAGTCCTTGCATGGTAACTTTTAATTATTTGAAAGTTATACTTCAAAGAATGGTAAATAAAACACAATCAAATATAAAATTTCATTTATTTCATAATTTTCTTGTTTATGTAAATTTCAGTTCCGGATGAGAAACGTTAGACTTTAATTCTTTAAAATTTAGATCGAAAAATTACAAAATTACGTAGTATTTACACAATGCAAGTCTTTCAACAGACGTTCTACAATGCGTTAACTTCTACAAAAGGTGCCTCGCGGCAGATGTTCTTGCTTGCACCTGTTGAAATTTTCGGTTCCGTTTGCAAAAAGTAACTGCTCTCTTTCCTGGATATTCGTGTTATATTTATTATCTTTTTCGAATAAGGGTTTTTTTTTGAGTATCTGACAAGTACACATCTATTTACACGAATGGAATAAAATAAGAATCCTAACTACAAGACTAGGTGATGCTCCTATAAATGCAGGACAAAACGGAGCTACTGGTATGCGCTCTGCGATTCAAAGCAGCAAAAATTTTTACAAATACCTTTCGCGTTTCTTTTTAATAATAAATATCCAATGTTTATAAAACAGATATCTTATAATCATAGTTTTAACTAATACGAAAATAATAGCGCTTTTACATTGACTACAAGTCATCGCAGGGGGGTACAGGATAAAGGGTAGCGTTGGGGTTGCATAAATAACAAATAATTGATAAAAAAAAATAACTTATTTATAAATAGGGTTAGATTCAATCTCTTGCTCAAAAAAAAAACTAGGTACAAGTGACGATAATGTGTGATGATTATGGTGTTAATAATTATAAATAATATAAATGAATAAAAGCGGAGATGATACAGACAAGAGATAATGATACCTTCTTTCGCCTCACTTGCACGATTTCAATCACTTTTTTAACCTGAAAATCTTTGGAAAGTTTTTTCTTTTTCTTTTAAGTCCGTACAGCTAAGGATCGTTAATTTGCCACTTTCACGAATTCCGAATTATCATAACCTCTGGACGTACCGATAAATGTTGCCGCTACCCCTTTTCTGTCAATAGCTCTCACCCTTACGAATAAGAAAGCGGCTACTAGACTAGCCACAATTAATACCAGTAATAGCATCACCAAACCGGCCACAAAGCTCGGCACCGACATACAGATCGTCTCCGAATCTGAAGATGTAGATTGAATTACAACGGTTTCATTACTAGAAGCGGAATTCAGAGCGAAGTTAACATCTCCAGGGGCAACCACTTGAATTGTACGACTAGTATTTACATCAGTCATCTCTTGAGCTTCTCTTTTATAAACATGGCTGACAACGAAATTTAATACTTCAATGTTACGCCTCCTCCTAGCACCTTGTAATTCGGCTGGGAGGTTCTCAACCGACCTCGGACGACCACCAATAGTCGCTAAATTGCCTTCAAACTCATCGATGCTGGTATAAGCATTACCATGTCCTGGTAATGGTGGAGGAGGTAGATGGATCTCGTTACCAGTTTGTGGCGGTGACTGTGGGGCTGGTGATGAAGGATTTGGTGGATTCGATGTAGAAGACGATGACGTTTGAGCTTGTGGTGCAGGAACTACATCAGCATTGCTTTCAGAGTAAGCTCCAGCTGGTCCAGATGGATGTCTTGGGTCCGGGAAAGCTGGTGGATATTCACTTAGAAGCGAAGTACCGTAATCCCCGGATAACCCAGCAGCATGTCCTCCAAAATCGCCAGTGCCCAAAGCGTTGCCCAAAGCATTACCCAAAGGATTACCCAAAGTATTTCCTAGCGTATTACCTAAAGGTGGAGGTGGACCATATTCCAATCCTAATCCATGCCCACCGCATTTAGGTTCTGGGCAGTTATATCTGCAAACCTGGATCACACACTGGAAGTGCACATTCATTGAATCTGGGAATTTAAACGCCTGGAAGTAAGCGAATGATACCACTGAAGCTGATGGGCCAAAGTTCTTGATTTTCTGGAACTTGCTCATGATCTTAGGTCTTACTACACAACCGTATTTATCAACTAATTGTATCGGTGCGCGTTTTCCATCATGAGCAACGCAATTACGGACTAGCATATCGAATTTATTTTCATCGTCTTTGATTGCTAGAACCATCGTCATCGTTTGTCCGATTTTGACAATTCCAGAGACCTCAGAAGCCCAAGGTCCTTTTCCTACTTGAATCTGCATCCAGCATTGTAAGTTGTCACCGAGAAAATTCGCGGTGACTGCGTGTAACATGTCGACTTGAAACGGTCTGAAGGTGACCGCTTTTTCGTAGAAATCGTACCAGGTACAACGTAATTTCCTAGCCTGATCCCAAACTTCTTGAACGTATGGATCGTATTGTATAATGATTGTGTTTTCTACATAACTTCCGCTAGGCGTCGGTCCTCCGTAGCTAGCCGCATTGTGGTTAGCTGACGAGGACATCCCGCAACTGTTCAAGTAGATCTCGAATGTAGCACTCAAATGTCCTGTACCGGGTTTGAGATGTACACAATGCGAATCACTGTAATACCCCTTCGAGAAAATCATTCCGTAGAAAGGCCTGTCAAATTCGATATTTACGCGCATATGGGTTTTTTCACATTGCACTTGAAGATGTTTTATTTGGGGCATATCGGGAGTCGCTAATGGCCAGGGGTCATCCGGTTGTCCGCCGCCACCGCCTTGAAGTAGTGCCGGGGGTGCATAACCCGGACCCGATAATGGAGGTCCATACAAAGTTCGATGTTCAGCAGGTAATGATGCGGAATCTATTAAAGAAGGTCCCTCACATCCACTTTCCTATAATAAAATTATTAAATATTTTAGAAGGAGAAAAAAGATTGAAAGACTTACTGTTAGAGTATTGTTAAACTAACAATAATGAGTTGAATTATTTGCTAAAATCATATTTAAAACATATATTAAACCCTATTTAGTTTTTTCTGTGTCAACATTTATTGCTTTCAAAATATTCTGAATATACCATTTACGTCTTTTAACTGAATGTTATAACCTGTCCATCGAAACGTCGATTTGTTTTATTAATATCAAGTTTATCTTCACAAAAGAAATATATATACAACCTTTATAGTCTCTCTCGGTTAATACGTTTTTTTTGTTTCCTAGTTAATACGAAAATGTTCACGACTTAGTTATCTAGCAGAAAGAGGTATTGATATTTAGTAGGAAATTATTCGTCAAAACTTTTTAAATTAGTAAGCAAAGGGATCTTATTTTCATTTGAAATTATTATAATTATATTGTATTTCTCTAAATCTAACATTTCGATTTATATTTAGGACATCAAACAAGTTTTACATATTTTTGTAACAATTTTTTGAATAATCTAAATAATTCAAATACTAGAATTCAAATAACAATACTGGATTATTTAAATTCTGTAAATCTAATTTAGAAATACTATAAAATTGAAAATCGAGATTATAAATGTATAAAGTAATAACATGAGTGCGTGTACTTTACATTGCAATGTACATCATTTCCTTTCAAGAAATTTTTATTTTGAGATTGTGTTAAATTTAAATGTTCATCTCTATTTAGGAAAATCGTATTTTGAACAATTTTTAAATCGCCAAAACTCGAATGGAATTATATCTATAATTATTATAGTCGTATAGTAAAAGTATTCAGCTAAAATTAAAAAAAATATTTTTATATTTCAAAAAGGAAAAAATCCATAGGGATCACGTTCGAATGTTTGTTTTGAGAGCTACAAATAATCACAACGAATTCCCAGAAATAAATTTTATTACGCATGTTTTATGGTAAAAATCACGTTCGAAAAATTCCAGACTTTTTCTTCATTGCATTCAGAGTCTACTTAGCCGAATGCACTAATAATTTACTGACATACATTAATTGCATTTCCATTAGCTGATCTATTGTACGCCGGAGTCTACCGCCAGCGAGTATACCATTAAAAGCAGGTCTTAATTGCGTACTGTAAACCGTTCATTAATTTCAATACACTTCATAAAACTGATTCGAATGTTTTATATAAAATTCGATATTCTAGCCGGTAGGATTTTGTTTCAGCTATACGTTAGGTGGTATATATATATAATTGAATTAGAAATTAGAAAATATGTAATGAAGTTTTACTTACATTTAACACAAAAACTATGCCCAACACTATCGTATATATCCGCGTGCTTACTCTCATGGCGTTCCAAGACGGTGTTGGACGTTATCAAATCCTGAAATTAAAGAAACGAAAGCAGTTGAATGAACTAGACTGAAGTAACCACATACATCAGACAAGTGAGCGCGCTCAGCCATTGTGGTACGTTCATCTTACCTCTTCACACCTCACAGACCATGACCCACTAACATACTGAAACCGAGTTCAGCGTCCTGTATTTTAAAGATGCGAATGCATCCATACACGGGGTAGCTTCTATTAAATTCATTCCACACGTACCCGCACATTATGTTTAAGAGATTATTAAGACGATGGAACTGCACGACTCAGATTCCCTAGGATATATGATATATGGCCCACTTTCACCCTCCAGACATCCGTCGCATATGTTCACACAAGATTCACACCGCCTTTACCGAAAAAAAATATGCTTTCTCCGATAAACAAAACCCTTCCGATAATACATTTTCGATACCTTAATATTACGTATATAACGAAATTAAATGTGACAAGAATTTAGAAAGTTCCTCCTTTTCAAATAAAAATCATCGTGTTCATCCGTTTAGATTTTCCTCTGTGGTATAGTATTATTTTATTGTTTTAAATTACAGCAGCAGAACAAATTATATGATTGTTGCGTTTGCTATTGCAGCACACTGCAATAGCAAACAAGATATTTCAAAATAAATCCAATCTAATATAGATTATTTTTTCTAAACTTATCCAATTAGAGTAAACATTAATTAATGCAACACAAAACTAAACGGTTCTTCTAAATTCTCGTTCTATTTTCTATCTGAATAAGTTCCATGTTGTTGTTTTACATGTACATGTAACAAAACAGTAGATTATTAATATGTTGGGCTCACTAAACTGTAAAAAGACCGTAATATTGCATTCTATATTATTTTAAGTTCAAGTTAATGTGTGCGTTCTAGTTTAGCTAACGGTTGGCGAAATTTTGATAAAAAAAAGTTATTTTTCGGTTTAAAATGATAACAAAAATAATTAACACCTGTACTAGATAAAGTATCGGATGCCTCTGGCTAATATAAGCGTATTCTATACTAACAAGAACGCTGACACACTGACTTGATCTACTTTTACTGTGTGCTCAATAACATATCTTACACAGATATTGCCTTTAGCTATGTACGAAGATCGAATGCAGCAGGCCCAACAGCTTGTAACGGCGGTCGCGGTTTGTTTATAACCTCTATTGCTTCACAACACTATTTACACTTGCTTGAGTCGTTTGAAAATGTATGTTTTTTTTTCCAATTTTTTGGGCGTACTTACTTTAGATATATCCAAATAAACGTCAGGAACACCAACTTCACTGCTATATAGTCCCACCTATCTTCAATGGCCACTTATTTATTAATCAATCGTCCACTTAGCACTCAACACACACCTACGATAATTGAGATTCACTATTTTTAAAATTAATTACAATTAAAAAGAATATATACCTTGCCTTGTAACAGATACGAGCTATAGCGAAAAGTAATGCTTAAATTGTTGGAAAGGTTTTATATATACATGTGAAAGTTAGCCCCCCACTCTCTTAAAGATGAAACGATCCTATGTAGGAATTGGTCACAATTAAATGATGATGATCAGTCTTTTCGGTAAGCTCCTATGGTGTTGGATTTCTTCCCTCTGAAATTTTATTCATCACGAAAATGTCACTTTCTTTTTAAGTTGACGTATGTAGTAAGTTTGTGATCCGCAATTACACAATCACGGATGTGATCCCCTAATTGTTGGTCCCAATTAACTTAGAATAACTTGACCAGAACAGATTTATATTCGTGGTTGTACCTTGTATCAATTTCTCAAATTTCCTTTACCGTACAAGTTTAAACCAAACATTTCTGCTTCAAATGTATTATTCTGAAACCCCATAAATCCACTAATGTCTATACTTGTTTCAACTCGATATTTACTAAAAAACAAATTCCTTAACCCGCCTTCGCTGTTAGCTAATAGTATCGTTAATTAACAAATCACAAGCAAATTAAAATTTGTGCAGATTTTTTTGTCCTCGCCCACCCTTACTTTTCTGTTATTCCCGTTCAGTTCGTGAGTAAGGAGCGTAAAATAACTCTTAATTCTACGTGGCCTCTCTCCTGAAATCGTAACTTTGATAAAGGAGCTTTTTTTACGCAGAGCTACCACGTTTATACGTAAAAAGTCTCAAAAGAATCTCAAATCTCTCCAGTTTCAGCGAGCAGTGGGTAGTGTACATAATTCCAGTTTTTGTACTCTTTTGTATCTGAGGTAAAACATTCGGAATACTTCTACGGCGGTGAAAACAAAAGTATAATTAATTTTAATTTTATTGTTTAGAGCTTACCTTCAAATTTAATATATTTTCGGCAAATATTCTTCTGCGTACCCAGCTACCTTTGCACAGCGGAGATTATTTTAAAAATCTTTGTTTACGGACATCAAAGTGAGGCCGTTTTTAATTTAGGCCCAAAATGAAATGGGCAGCGAATTATTCATTTGTGTTGTCGAAAATATATGAATCGCGAAGCAAAAGCGAAAATGGAGACAATTTTCATCAATAATTAAGCACGTTACTGTGACAACGGGGAATATATTTTTTTCTAAACTGGTAAACCTCTTTGCTTCGCCAACTCTATTTTCACTACATTAAACACTGCATATCCTTTGAGTCATTGAAATTGTAAAACTGCACTGGCGTGTTTTCCAAGCCTTTTGTACGCCCTCCTATTTCCAATTTCGGTTTTATTAGATCTAGCTTTTGTGGAGAGAAAGGGTTTACATTTTTGACTAGATTTTTTACACAAAACTTTTAATGAAGTTTCTAAAAATATACAATACATTTTAAAGTAAAATGGATGTCCTGAAAAAACTTCTTTTATTTAAAAGATATCATATTACCTTATTTGCTATCTTTTACTTCTTTTATTTTATTCTTTCTGTCTACTCCTATTATCTTCTTCCGTGCAGTTGTTAGGAATGCTTTATATGACCTCTTCATGGAATGGTTTCTTGGTGCGGGCATTTTTTCTTCTCTTCTAGATATTTTCATTTCATATATTAAATTCTTTACGAAGGTAAGCTGAAAGTGATGTTATATTTACCTTTCGTGGAACTGAAATGTTATAAAAGAATTGAAGCTAGTTTAGTAAATTATACATTTATTGGATTTGGGATGTTCAAAAAATACTTTGTAACAAGTTAAAGGGAAAGTAATCTCTACGGCAAGAAGTTTTGTCTTTTCTAAAAAAAAGATATTTAAATCTTTATTCGATATGCTTTTTACAAAGTAAATTGTACATCCTAGGAGAAATTTTCCAAGCATTGAATGAGTGGTTTAACTGTTATTTTCATCTATATAAATGTCTTATTTAAGATATAATTTTAAAGGAAAACCTTTCAAAATACGCCTTTTGAATGTCAGCATTCTTTAAAACTTTGACCTCCATCTTTCCAAATCAAGAATGAATAATCAAACTGAAACAAATTATGTTGGTGATTAAAATTAAACGACCTCAATACCTTTCAACACAACAAAATTGCTATTTTCATTCCAGCTAAATGTTTCCTTTAAGGGGATTTGGGAATATGATCTTAAAAGAAGATTTACCCAAAAATTTTCTTTCAATATTAGAAATCTTCCATCAAACTGCAAATGGATACCGCAACAAATGTATATTTTATTACTGATTGAAAGTGAATCATCTTAACACTTTTCTTTCTAAAAAAATCTTCAAAACTTCGACGGAAAACTTCGAACTATTTTTTTGTCGTTCTATTGAAATATAATTCTGTTTTTGAATAACTAAAAGATGAATAATGTTAACATGCGTTATATCACGTGTTCGAGCACTTTCTCATGACATCCGGGTACAGTGATACGGATACTGGCGAATATGGTACGGGTACTACATAAATATAAACAAGTGAAAGCAAAATTTTACGTCACCCACGATAATTTCTTCAATTCACAATGACGCCTCTGTATATTTTTCAAATCGTTTCAACACCAACAAGTATACCGACGATGAAAAGAATAAGAAGAACAAAAAAAGATCATTTTAAAATCGATTTCAATGACGGTAAATAGACTCCGTATCGGATAAACGTAGCTATATTCAATTTCGTAGAACATAAGTCATTTACAAATTTAAACAGGGAAATTATGAACTGAAGACCGATGTGACCTACACCTCTTCCGCTTTCCTTGTTCTTCTTCCTTCTCGACAATTTTAAAATTTAAATGCCCCTTCCTAATAATAGCCCCGCTTCGTTCCAATTTTAATTACTATCCGAAAAATGAAACACCCCTTTAATTTGCAATCAACGACTTGAACTAAAACGGAAGAAAATGGAATCATTGAATCGTTTTAATTTTTAATTTTCCTTCTAGAATAACCATTTATGCTTGTCGTAGCGTTGTTACGTGATGTATAATAAGATTTTGCGCTTCTCCTAAATTCCCCAAGGAAAAAAAATCACCCGTCGAAGCCTATGGAGCTCTATTTAAAAGCATCTCCATTCCAGCGATGCTTGTTTGGGAAAAGCAGAATGTCGTTGGGTAAACAGAATAGTTGCCCAATATCGAATGAAATTACTTCAGGTTTTTTTCCATTTTTGAAACGCTTAACCACTGAAATCGATTGGGAAAATAACAAACAAATTTTTACTGAACATCTAGGACGCGGTGTTGCTTCAGTTTCGTTTTTGGTTACCTCATATAATCTAGGTTGTAATGCCACTTCCTTACACCTTGCACTTCTTACACAAACACCTATATACATGTGCGTAATTGAATTACAAAGTAATCTACGTCCTAAAATGAATACAATTTGTGTCAATGTGTACATTATACACGACTGATTCATTCATATCTGACGTCTTTAGAATATCAATTACATTGCTTAGAAGAACAAGTGCACATATTCTCGGCTTACATTCTTATGACAGAAAAACTACACACAGAAAAGGTCGTTTGTTAAATCAGCGAAAACGTTTATATTGAGATTGTTTGCTTGAATGAGCAACAATATTAGTCAGTTTAACAATTTCAATTCTGTTACTCTAACATAAATTTAATTTTGACTTTTTACCAATTATTCTAAACCACACGTTGACAGCCTAAGGACGCTGGTGTTCAACCTGACGAAGTCAGTGCGGATTTTCAATACTCCAGTAATGTAACGAAAAAAATTGTGGTTTTGTTGTATTTGTTGGGGTGCCCACTGACAAAAAATTATCCAATTTTGGAAATCAACGCCATGAAGATCTTGATGTAAGGGCACGTGATACGGATGATATTTATGACGTTTTCAAATTTTCCAAACTCTGGTCTGGGAAAATCCGGAATCGCGAGCTAGTAACATGGGTATCATTAGCCATTGCAGCTAATACGCCAATGACTGTTGCTCGACGGCTCCTTTTTTTCGGTGAACATCGGTAGTGAATTGTTTGACAGTACGGTAAAACGAAACATGTGACTGAAACAAGACTTCCAGCTTCTCCATTAACCAAAACCATTTCAATTTTCTCTTGTATGGTTAAATACTCCATTCTACTCCATTCCTACTCCATTCCTAGTTTATGTCTTTGCAATTACAAAAAACACGAATTGAAGAAAGAACCGTAGCATATTTTATGGCAAACAAAAATTTATACAAATTGAGTTTCATCGATTAGGACGCCATCTATGATAAATCGAAAAAAATGTTTCAGACAAACTACATATTTTTTTGTCATAGAATCCGAATCTGCAATAAAATAAAGGGGTTCCTATTTAAGATTTCAAAGTTAGCCCCCATCCCACCTACAAGGAGGGAGAGGGGGGGGGGCTAATTTTAGCACAAATGTATTTCCTCCGCGGAATTATTAGATTTTAATTATGAAAATCTTTTTCGTGAAGTGCTTATTTTTCGAGATATTTGAAACTTTCAAGTAGAAAGATCACACGGTATATTATATACATTTGTTACCGTAACACTCCACCAATTTACTCAATTCTAATAACTTTTACAACATAAAAAGAATCTGTTACCTTAGTTATCGTAGATTATTAGAAATGAAAAGACCACAGTATAGAAGAATAACCAAACAAAACGTCTTGGAAAATTGTGTATTTTATAAACGGATATTAAACCAGGGAAGCAGATTGTCGATTTCAATTTTAGGACAATAGAGAGACGCTATCTTTATTGGCACCCATCGATCGGAAGGTTCTTCTTTCTACTGTCTGCACACCAAACAAACAATGGTTAAATAAGAAGTAAATAACGAAGGAAATTGATATTGTGAGGCTTCAGAGCTGCATAAAAGAGAAAGTATTTCATATCCTAGGATCGATAGTTTATTATAATACTTGAAATCCCCTAAACATTTTCTTTCACTAACCTACATTTTAATTGAATGCTTTTAAAGTTTAATTCTTTTCGCGAATGTGCTTTCGATTAGATTGAGGAAAGCTGCTTCCGTTATCTAGTTCCTATCTACATCCTCCCTAACGTCACCTGTTAGCCGCGAACTTTTGATTAGATAATGCGAAATGTAAATCAGATATCTCAGTAACGAAACAGCAAAAGCGTGTTTGCTTCTAAAGCACTTACTCTCGAATTTAAAGCAATTGACTTGAGCTTTCCAATAATTTCATTTGAGGAAGCTCGCTTCAGATTCGGCACAAATACGTTATAACGCGAATTGAAGACGGAGCAGAGTCATTATTTAATTGATGCAAGCCGATTTTTGGCCGAATAAAATTTATTTACATACGGATGTTGTTGCTCGTAAAAATTACTTCATTTAATTCCGCTCGGGAAGGAGAGAAAAACACCAATCTGTTGATTACGTTAATGTATAGAAGCCTGATAAAAAGGACTACAATAGCTCTTTTGAAGTTCTGCATGTAGGATTGATTTCTACAGCCAAATACATTTTTTGAACAAAAAATTTGGAATTCTTGAAAATGATTATTTTGACCACTCTTTCTTATAGATTTTGAGCATCTTTGTAACGGTTTATAATATAGCACCAAGATCAAAATCAGTCGATTGATTTTTTTTAGAATAAACTTATTTTAGATCTTATAAATAAGTACTACCTATTATGGAAAAAATTGCTTTCTACATGGAAGAAAATTATTTTCCAAACCTTTAATTTGAAGCCAATTTAAAACAAAACCTCTTAAAATTAATTTACAAGATTTTCAAATTGCTTTAACTGCTCAACGTGCGTTTTTTTAGTTTCACTTCAGTTCACTGAATTCTATAAAATAAGCCTTCATTTAAATCTTTATCTTTTTTAGTTAGAGAAAATCGAGAAAAAAAGGGAAAATATCCATTTAATTTGGTTTTAACTTGGTGTTTTGACCGGTTTATGCAACAGATTGAGATCCCCAGAATATGGAACTAACTCTTGCAGTTTTTGAGATATATATAATTTACATTTGTCCATGTTCCATTTGTTCACAGAAATAAAGTCCTATTAAATAAATTGACGTAAAGTTGGTCTACTTGATCGCTTTGTATCAAATGTACCAGTTTCCTCACATTTTTGCCCAAGCTTACGAAATAATTTTACTGAGCAGGTCCCATTTCTCAATCCATTGTTCGATATCTTCTGAATACGCTGGCATATTATCTAGTAGCATTGAGTGCGACTATAGGAACCCGTAGCGGCAAAAGTATCGATTGAAATTTGCCGTCGGTACTCAAAACCTCTGTGTGACACATTCTGAAATTATAGAATTTATAGAAACTAAGTCGCAACAAAAATCAAGCAATTGTATATAGAGAAAAACCTCAATTCCTCTAAATCATAACGATATCTATGTGGAACTTATTTTTGAATAACCCAATATATTGAAAAGAAATCTGATTTTTTTTCCTTAAGATTCTTTTGTTATTTTTTGGGGCTTTTAAAACCAAAAAATAAAATGGATTTGGTAAAAAAGTAAGTTGAAGAAGTGAGAATAATTCCGATAATAGGGGAAGACAATTCAGATTCCTATAAAACGCGAGACGAGATACTAAATAAAATAAAACAACACATAAAAAATGCATTCTTTCCTAATACGCTTCTACGAATATATTCTTTTTTCAGCCATAAACTTGTAGAAAATACATAGTTTTGATTGTCTTCCTACAAGTGAAGGTCTACTTTGTTCACTGTCAAGGTTGACCTACTTCATCCTATGCGGTGAAAGTTGTATACATGGCTATATACTTTTCCCTTTTAATGAATCCAAATGTCCTTAACCCGTACACAGAACAGATTCTAATTTTTTATCATGAATCATGACTAACAGAAATTTATTCTCGTGTTGAAAACGGATTACGTACTAATTTTAGACCATAATTATAATTACAAAACGGAAAATTGCTTATCTTATTACGACTTTCAAAATTTTGACTTTATTAACTCGAAATGACACAATTTCAAACGAGAAAATAAGTTCAAACGCAAGCAATTACGGTGTCTGAGTGTATCTAACTTTTATAATTAGGAACACTCTTGTGAATTCATCAGAGCAAGAAATAAAAAAAAGGAGGTAGAAGGAGCGAATTGCAAGATGATGCTTCCTTAGAACAGAGTAGAGTAACATAATCACCTTTTTTAAGTAGGTAATTCATTCTTAAATTCGCCCTCGTAGTCTCCTTGATGTTGTTGTTAATTTGCCAGGTATTACCCGCTACCTACTTAAAAAATATTGCCGACGGTTTTTCTCAATTATTTTTTTTTCTGAACTTCGCAGCTATTCTAACATTGTTGGGCGTTAATTGAGTTTCATTTTATGTAGAATAAACTATTTTAGGCATCGAATACCTTTCACCTCAGTTATCACGAAATATTTAGACAATTCATCAGCTTCCTGTAGCTCCCAGTTCCGCTAAATGTTTACTATTACACCTGCGTGTCGAGAGAATCCGTCCCAAGCACGTATTGTATTCTCAACATTTACATAATTCAAACAGAATTATTTTCAAATTACTCATCCAGGTGTACTCTTAATGAAGTGAAAGCAATAAACAGCATGTCTATATGAGTCGAGCATGTGTACACGCAAATTTCTGTAAAATTATTTCAGAACTTTTCAACGTTCCAGATCCTGGATCGATGTATAAAACTTTAATAAAGTGAAAGTCTCTCTTCCAGTAATAATTTTATAGCCACAACGGTCGCTTTTATGGCTTCAATTGCATCCGGTTGTTGTCTATTGTTAAACCGGTCTACTTCTTCAGTACAGTACATAATATATTACATACAGGATCTCTCTAAAAATCACATCATTAAATATATTAGAGAACTATAAAATAATTTTGTTTATCCCAAAAATTCTCCTAATCTAATTTATGTTTAACACCCTTATAATATCGTTTTTTTACCGTATTCACACCTCTAAAACGCCAAAATCCCTTTACATAATCCTCCGACCTTTTACAATTACGTAATTAGATTCGTCATTTTGTCAATATTCTCTCCAAATCGAATTAATCATGTTAGGTTCTATTTTCCCTCATCTAACGGGGTATTGAGACTAATGCGTTTAGTATGGGGTTAATTCAAATTATTAATACGTAATTATGTTCAAAATTAGATAAGCATACTCTTGAGCCCCATATTAGGGAAGGTTTTTTTTGTGTAGCAACGCCAAAGTTGACGCGAGCTCTTTTCTGACAAAGACGAATTCGCGAATGGATATTACGAACTGTTTGATTGGTTTTTTAGAAAAAAAAACGTCCTGTGATGAATTCGTCCCTCGGGGATTAATTAATTGGAAATGTACAATTGGAAATGATGATCAAATGAATAAAAAGAGGAGTGAAAAATATGCGAGTCCCTTTAACTTCACCGCTATATTTTGTGTTTGTATTGTTTGATATCAGATCGAATCAGAACACCACCGATTTGTGGATTAATTAAGGTTTATGCTGTAGAAATAAACATTTTAGAAGAAAATATTTTATTTGATATGCACATGAAATTTTCTTCCTTGACATAGAAAACATTTCACTTGCTGAAAAATCAAAACATTTCTACTGTTAGCTGAACCTAGCTTTTAGTGAATACAAAAAGTATCATCCTCAGTTCTTCTTTATTGTCCAATAAACCGAAAGCTGGCACTGTATGCCCCAAATTTCTCGAATAAAATTTACTAACAGATCTAAATTCTTCGAATAATTACTGAGCTTGATGCATGCAGAGGATCTAATCCTTCTTGCAGATTCACCTGTAAACATTACAGAGATTTTGCAAGTCCTCGAAACGTTTACTGTTTTGTTGGGTTAAACTAAAAAGTTCGCATATGAATATTGTTCAACTTGATAAATTTCGCTCGAATTCGAGACTCGGTTTTCCTGCTATTCTCTTCGAAGGTTTTTCCACGAACAGCAGAAGTAGAGTATTTATTTATGAAAACGAATTCGTAAAATCGATGTCTTGAGCTCCGATTATGGAACCTTTTTTACTTTTTGAGCTACACTCCGAAAAGTTCAAAAGACGCGAGGGAAATTTCCAAAACATCTACAAGTTCGAGCGCATCAATCATATCAGATAGAGGGTTACCTTTTTTCTCGACCGATTTAGCTCAAGCTCTTCAAACAAGCCCTCATTTAACAGTTCAATTTTTTTGGTTGAAAAGTTATGAGCATATTACGAAATTAGAGAAGTACCCACTATTGGAAATTTTACGAATTCGAAAATTTTTTAAAGTTGACATTTCAAGTCGGGTTGGCGATTCTTCCAGCGGCTTTTCATATATCACACTTTGAAAGTTCGCAATTTCACGTTTTAAAATTGCCTCCATTTCGAGTCGTTTTCTAAACAAGTTAAAGGTTTTTTTAAAGAAAAAAAAATCACTTTTTATGTTCGATGAACACCCCAGAATACCTCCAAACAGTTTCCCTCAGAAAATACGACAATGGAAAATTTCGCCCGAATTCGAGACTCGGTTTTCTATTTTTCACTTCAAGGATCCTCTGAAGGCCTTTCTATGATCAGCAGAAGTTTCAGTAGTTCAAGGTTGGTTCGTTGGAGAGTTATATTTGGTACCTTATGAAAATTTTACGAATTTTCCAAAGTTGAAATTTGAATATCATTTCTAAGAGATTTTAACCCGCCACGTAGATAATATTGAAACTTCACAAAATCAATTTCTTAAGAGCTTATTCTACTTGAAAACATCTACGAGATTTGTCAAATCCGGTGTAAAGGCCGCTCAATTATTCCACCTCTACCAATCCAGTGGCAAAAGTTCTTTTTCAGTCATAGTTTCGCGAAATGAAGAATATTACATCGTCATTTTGGATGCAGTTTTGAGACTTATCTCGTCCATTTCATCTATTACTTTATTACTTTGCATTTTCCTATTTGTTATCGATACAGTTGCTTCAAATGTTGTCACGTATTCCATATCCATAGACATAGACATTTGTTTCGCTAAAACCTATTGCTATGACACAAACTTTCATGGAAAACAATGCAGGGAAAGTTGAACAAGTGGAAAAAATTGACAATGTTTATAACAACATGTCAAAATCGTACCTAATTTTATTTCGTAGCCTACTTGAGTGTTCACAAATTTATTGTTGAAGCAACATGTTTTTTTCAGAAAAGCGATTTTACGCATCTTTAAATATGACGTGATCAATAAGTGGCCTTTGAAGATAATTTAATAATAATTGTAAATGCTTTTTCTCGTTCGAATTTAGGTTAATTGAATTTCTTTACAGAGTAGATGCAAATTACTTTTATCCCAAACTCCTTTGTCAATCATCTTCTTTTTTGTTATTAAATAAGGACGATAATTAATGTTACGTAATCTCGAATGTCAAAAAAATATTTACTTTGTTTTCGCGTCGGATACAAATTCAGTATTAAAATGCAAATTATAGCGTGCAATATTAAAATGATAATTTTTCAAGATAATTATTTCTCTTTATACACTTTATGGTTTTCCTTTGCGTATGTATAACTAATCTTAGACAGACTGTATATCGATAATTTTTCGCGTGAGGAAAATTAAATCAGTTTAGTTTTTCAACGCTAAACCACGATTAATCCAAAATTTCATAAATGATTCGGGCAAGTCCGTATATAATCCATCATTAGAATATTAGAAAGTCGATAAAAATACGTTAAAATCCAAAGTCAAGGTCGAATACAGCCGGTGAATAGAATCCGGATACAAATGTACAAACGTCCTAGATTTCTCTGTTTAATGTGTCCCTTGTTCTTCCAGCGAAACCGTGTAAAATTAATAACCATTCTCGGGTAATTGGCGAAAATACTAAACTATGTTAAATTATGCTATTATGGACCGGCATTACTTTGTTTAGTAAATATCTCGATCACCTTTTATGCTCCCTTATTCGAAAGCTAATCTCTTAAACGATTGAAATGATCCGGAAACTATGTATGAGCTTATATTTAGAAGAAAGTTAAGAATATCATTGTGTTGATTAAATAAAATGAATTTGGCTATATTTCATTTTTTTATATACTTTTTCTGTTAAATTTACGTTTTTCTTTATATATCGTGTAACAATTTATTAGCCAATAAACCGCTTTATAAATGTTTTATTAATAATCTAAAATATCCTCAAATACAATAGTTACATATTGTAATGAAACTTTTTAAATCTTTCAGAAGGGAAATTAAGTTGAAAATGTAAGTAAATGTGATCTAAAAGAATGTAATTTTACTAATAAGTTTAAAGTCAAATCAAGCAATTTCTCAGTACAAAAAACAATGTACCTTATTGTGGAACTGACTGAAGTATACCGGAGTCAATAAAAATTTTATTCCATTAACTGAATTTAATTACGTGGGTGAAACCAAGGTAAAAACATTTTTGCTATTTTATCATATTGGTTGTTCTTGTTTCAAGGTACAGATATCTTGTTACATCTTTTACTCTTATTAAATATTTAATTTTGATCGCTTGAAGTCTACTTTTTAAACTTATTATTCAGTACCCAGCTTCACTCCCATATGTTAGTACCGGTCGAAACAGCGCTTTAAATATAGTAATTTTTGTGCTGTTACTTATTTCTTTATTACTAATAAATGTCTTGTTGAGAACAATATATACTTTTGCTGCGGCGTTTATTCTTTTGTTTATTCCTTCCACCATTTCCTCTTGCTCCGAATTGTTACTCCCAGGTAGTTAAACAATTTACTTGCTCCAGAGTATTTTCGTCGAGTTGTATACTTATTTTTACTTTTTCCTTCCCTAGTGCCATCATTTTTATTTTGTTTGGATTTATCTTCATATTTCTTCTGCCCAATTCCTCTTGCCACATTTCTCTCAGTTGAGACTCATTCTCCGCACATATCGCCATATCATCAGCAAAAGCGTACTCTGCTAGTTCAGCAGGTCTTAGGTTCCTGTACCTTATATTGCTAAGTCCAGAAACGCGATCCTCTATCATCTGTCTTAATGAAAATACGATCTTGCGTTCCTTAGACCAGCCACAAGGTTCAAACCCACTCTATGCCTCCTCTAGTTCTTCTATTTGCATTCTCAATTTTCCCTCCAATACTTTTTCACACAATTTAGCTATTACACCTATCAAAATTATGCCTCTGTAGTTACCACACTTTTTAGTCTCTCCTTTTTTATGTATCGGTACAATGATGACAACTTTCAAGTGTTCGGGGGTTTTTGCATTATTCCACATTTTATTGAATAACTGCTAATACTTCTAATTATTCTGTCCCTAGGTTTATTATCATTTTCGCGGTAATGCTGCTTTTCCTTTCTTCAATCTTTCTATTGCTCTCATTACGTCGTCTTCTTGAATGATATCGTTCTCGTTATGTACATTTATTGATTGTGTTCCATTCCTGTCTTATGTTAATTTCTGTATTTAGCAATTTCTTGAAATGCTCTCGGCAGCGCTCGATGATCTCCTTTTAATTTGTCAGTACTACTTTCTCTTTATTTTTGATTTGTCTAACCGTCTTTCTTATCTTTACTGGCGTTTTTCGCTGCCCTATAAAATAATTTCCTGTTCACTCTACTTTTTTTTCTTTTTTTCATTTTCTTGCCAAAATCTTCCCATTATACATAGTTTCCTTGTTTAATACTTTCTTCTATATTCCTTATACATTTTCATAGTTTTGTTTAAGACGTGTGCTTTCTACTTCTCTTTCTTTAGTTTTACCGTCCCTTAATCGCTCCGCTCTACCGGCTAGTTCGTTTTTTGCTTTTATTCATCAAGATTGTACCACATGTTTCCTCGCCTGCTTTCAGTATTAATTCTTGCCATAACTCTACTATATTTCTCACGTCCCTGTCTTCGTCTATATTTCCAATTCCGCATTCTATAAATTTAAGCTAAAATAAAATTATGAACAGATTTTAACCCAAACTGGTAGAACACATCCGGTTCCTGATTGATGCAATTATATATCAATAAACTAAAAAATAGATCGGAAATGTTCCTCATCTTATAACTTCCGCACTAACTTAATATATCGACAACGTTATTTACACAAATCTACTACTAAATAACTTTTAGAAAACAAATTTAATACTATTTACTTATACTAAAAGGTAAATAACTTGTTAAGATATTTATAAATAAGCGCTCCAGATTTCTCTAGTAATTAAGAAATTAGAATATCTTCAGCAGTATAAACGCATTCTTGTTCTAATTGTTGGAATATTGTTGCAAATACCCGTAGCCAATACGTATCGTCTAGCAAAGTTGATTAGCTTTGCAAAAATAACATTTCGCCATGATTCTAAATATTCGCGAGTCGTTTTAAACGAAATGAATATGGAATTCTAAACATCTATGGTAGCTATTACATGATTTGATACCTGACACCTTTTATAAAACATCATGTAATATAGATACCAGGGTCAACGAATAGCTAAATGAAAGGAAATTATTCATACAATAACCTACATTTTGCGGAATTAATTAATTTATTGATACTTTGTTTTTCTTTTATGAGGAGATGTTAAGGTATTTATTTCAATAGTAAATATTAACATTTATTTGTTAAGCATTTTCATGATCCTTTTGACTAAAATCTCCTCAATTCCCAAGGTTTTCAAAAAAATTTTTCAACGTCAATTTAAAAACTAAAGAAAACTTTCTAACAAGGAACGATCCCTAACCCGGAAATTCAAAAAATTATGAACCATTGGGAATATGTACATCACATATATGTATGTACTACGTTCCAGGAAAAAATACTCTGAGTGGGTGTGAATGAATTTCTGAACTGAAAATTTTCTATTGTGGCTATGCGGATAATTCACTAACAGTAAGAGGTAGAGGAAAAGTATTAAGACAAAAATTGTTTCTTTGAATGAGTTTTATTAAGCAAACAAGAAAAAGAAGTTAGATATATTAACATTTTTACATACGTATATTTTTTTCGACAGGTAAACATGTTTGAGATTAATAATAGGTAATAAGGTTTGGTTGATTGTGCAAGAGATCTGTAGTTGCAGTGTTGAAGTAAATTTTAAAAACTAACCAAAATATTGATAACTACTAAATTATTTTGCATTACAGAGCATCATCCTGTCATTTTATTATACGTTAAAACACTTATCAATATATTCATTTTTATATTTGTATACGTGCAATGGATTACTGTACATGGTGGTGAAACTCCTCAAAGAAATGTTATACCATGCACATCGTATATTGGCATGACTGCCACATATGGAACAACGAGGAAGATGTACAAAATCTTTTTGTGTTAAAGCAAAAGTCACTTGATTTTCAAATTCATTCAGTCTTTGATAAACATATTTGCTTTTATGATAAGCGTAAGTAAATACTACTACTATTCATAAAGATAATTATGATGATAATTATGAATAAGATATTGTAATTTAATAATGTTATTGTATCCATGTAATACAATATCGTAACCATACAGGGGCAGAAAATTTTCTTGCAAAGTTTTTCCAGATGCGCAAAGCATCAAGAGGTTGTATCATTGATGTAGTTTTCTTCGGTATCGTTAATATGTTCACATGTTTGTTGGATGGTACACTGTTTCTTAATAGCAGGACAATGGCCGGTCCAACAGTCCAAGAACAAAATGCGGTGAGTTCCCATATTTACAAATACACATCGGTTAACCATTGCTTTAGTTAATTTTCCAGATGTAGATTTTGTTATATGAACATTCCACGGTCGAAACAAAGACTGTGATACACGCAGACTGAAATTACCACTTTGTTCTTTGAGGACAGTGAATAGAGGTGAGAGCAGTTTTCCGGTAGCTAATATTGTGGAGAGTATGGTATAACTATGTGTAGCTGCGAATATAGACTGCGCAACAGCTGTAATAATTTTTGTTGTATTAACGAAAGTTGACACAATTTCCTTTAATTGCTCCGAGTCTATACCATATAATTGCGTAATAAATTTATTTATTCTTCTTGAAACTATTTTGTAAGCTCTCTTAAAATTTCAAATCCAGTGTCGTGATGCTTTAAAATTCTCTGTGTTAGCTTATAATGTCCATCGCTAAACGTCCAAATCATGAATGAAGCAATACTATTTATAAATTCATTATATACGAATTGAGAAATTTTTAGCAACTTTTCTCGTCGCATACCACCCCTGTTTATTACTTCTTCCCACCCAGAAAAAAATGTAATAATACTATAGAATAATATAAATAGGAACGAATCGTTATTATGTCTCAATATTACTTCACCATTTACCCATTGCTGCATAGATGAAACTGCGAAATTTTTGCTGGACGGTATTCAACGCAAGCTGTCCTTTGTTCCCACTTTTCCAATACGTAACAGCGTTGGTTTTGTATTTTAAAGTTACAATGCCTCCCTCTTCCGGTATACACTCTTCTTCTTCAGCTCCTATTCTTTTAATGCCTCTTTCCGTGTAGGCATATGTATATACCTCATCAGATTCTACCGAATGTGGTCGGCGCGGATGCAAAAATTTTGGAGTTGTATCAGTTTCCAGTTAAAACGATGATATTCTCGAAGAGAATATCTTTTATTGTGTCGTGCAATTTGATTTCATTGGTATTCGTAGGTGTCCCATTATTATTATTGGCAACTTCGAACCTTGCTGTCAGCAAACGAATTACATTTATAATATTTACGGCGACCAATTTCAACACTACAGGTCTGCTACACAACCAACCAATATCTAATCCCAACGGTGATGAACTGTATATATATTACTTCCTTATCTCATGCACTTTGTCTTTTTTACAAAAACATGTTTACTGTTTACCCCTCGATTGTTGTTTCCTTCGACAACCTATTTTTTTGTCACAAACAATCTAATCTAATGAAACCATTACAGTAAACGTAATTAAAGACAAATTTTTACATTACCACAAAAAAAAAAGTTTCATGCGCACTGGATACGAAAATTATTATGCTTGACATTATTTACTCTGCACTTTAGCTAAAAAAAAGTTGATATATTTAATTTTTTTTCTTGTCTACTTAATAAAACTCGTTCAAATAAACAATTTTTGTCTCAAAACTTTTTCTTTACCTCTTGCCGTTAGCGAGTTATGCGTATAGGCAGAATGGAAAATTTTCAGAAATTCATTTTACCCACTCAAAGTACCTATACGTAATGTACATACATGTTCCCAAAGTTTCATGATTTTTTGAATTTCCGGGTTAGGAATCGTCCCTTGTAAGCTTATAAAACGAAGAAATTTTATTTCTCACGATCATATAAATCCACCTGTTGTACAAGTGGAATATTGACCTCAATTTAAGCTCAACTTTTCAATACTATTGCAGTAACAGCTCCTAATTATCACAAGAACTGATATCTCTCGTTTCCAAATGGCAAATCAATTAAACAACTAGTATCCTTCGACTAATAAGGGAAAATGCACCGTAGAAAATATGCATCATGTCTTACTAGTTATCAATTTACTTCTTTTACTCGACACAAATGAGTATCTTCGTATGTTGTTACAGTCACCTATTAAATGAACTGATTACATTTTAATATGATATCGAGTGAAATAAGCGATCGCCCCAATTAAAAAATTATACCTCCGTAAATGGGATCCCTCTTATTTTTTGTCGGGAACCTAATTTTAGAAAGTTTTAGTTGCTTCTATTTTGAAAAATGATCAAACCAGTTTAATAAAATACGATAAAAACTTAGTTGTAAGAATATAACGCAAAGGCTAATAGTTAACAAGCGGCTCTCAGAGTCATCTTTGATCCGTTTTAATCATCCGATTACTTAGACCTATTGGTAACTGTATTCGTAGCAGTAAACTTTAGGGTAGATACAGGGACTTTTTTTAAATCCAAAAACATCATACACAATGCTCTTTAAATAGCGAAGACGTGAAAGCAAATGCAAAACAATACAAACAGTATTTGCTAACAAATTTATAAAAATGTATAAAAAGAATTGTATTATTAACTGTCCGTACACAAACTGTTGCGAAACCTGTAGTAATGCTACTTGCAAAACACATGTGTTGCTTTATTTTGTAGGTTAGCAGAACAGATGGAAGATGGTAAATACTATACCACCACTTGTGCAAATACAAGATGGTCAATAAAAAATCAGTTTTACCTCTTTTTCTTTTTAATCTAGACCTGTCGAATCCGATACTCTTTTTTTTCATCAACAGAGAAAATAGAGTAATACCAATAGCATAGGCGGCCGATTAATTTTGAAATACTCGAAGTGAAAGTTTCTACTTCATGCATACGCTTAATGTGTTTTTTGACATCTATTTTACCAGCATTAATAACTATAAAAGGAAATGGGTAGTAATATCATCAGCGCAACAAAGGATTTGTTCCTGACAAATTTTTAGGCGAATTAGTATTACGTTTTTAATTATCAATGGCTTTAAACCCATATAATCGTTTGTCGAACGAATATTATTGTTTTTTTAACAGTATTGTTGATTAGGAGTTTAACAAATAATACGGGTATAATCTCAAATTAGTTTTAAATGTATCTATTATTATTTATATTTAGTACTTATCTACCATTGAAAAAGCTCAAGCTTGTTATCTTTTATTGATTTGAAATTAGAACGTGTTGGAATATTTTCTAGAACTTCATTACTATGATGGCCTGAAGAAGATTCTTGCGGTCGTCACCGAAGCACAGAAGCAGTACCAATAGTCCTACTGGTATAGATTTATCATTTGGTCTTATGTATTGTCTCTATTATTTGGGCATCATTCACATATTACTCGTTAAACTTGAAGGCTTCTAGAAGAATTCGGTGTTTTTACTTCCATGCTCGGCCCAAACGTACCCAAAGATGTATACATTAATTTCTCCTTGAAATTTGAATCATTTATTTTATCTTTACGGTTTTGGACTTCACACAAAATCAGTTAAAGTAACCTATAGAAAAACAATAGTGACATTAACCCATTACCCGCTAAATTATCCTTGTACCCTATTTATGGTCCCCAACCAGTTTAATCAATGATTAGAATGCATCGCGTATCTGCACTAGAATAAATTGCGTCAACCTTGACTTTGTTTGTTGATGCACCGTGGTTATTTTTGTATGTAAAATGCATTTCCCAATAAATTATCGAAGGCAATCCGGAAATTAATTCGTAATTGAATCTCCCAGCAAATTAACGAAGAGGAAAAAAAGGGAGAACACGTTATCTCCTTTTGTTATAACTTTTAGATAATTCCTCGTATTCCATTTGTAAACAAGGAAATATTTCTGTCGTATTCTACGTGTACAAGTTGATTCTCTCGTTCAATCCTAATCATTTCACGTTCGCCTTTTGTGTTATAAATAAGCCCGTATCTGTTTGTTGTGTAAAATGTAATAGATATTATGCCATGTGAGGGGATAATATGAAATACGCGTGTAGTCGTATCAAGTGTAATTGGCAATTCAATCTGAATTTTACCTTGGTTCGTACTTAATGTAATCGTCCAGTTCAAAATTCGTATGCAATTTAAATTACTTCGCTATTAGTAATAATTTGTATACAACCATAAAAGACTGATGTATTATATTCTGACTGTGTCAGTAGTGAGATGTTATCTCAAAGATTCAGTTCGTTTTTTGGTGTAATCACAAGGAATACGTTTAATTTAAAACAAGTGCGAAAACACTCTGTAGAATCACTACATGAAAAGTACAGGACACAGAAATCCATCTGCCAATGTAAGTAAAGCAGCAGATGTTTTAAATTTACCTGAAGTTTTATGTAATATATAACCTTATTTTTCAACTTAACCTCGCACTCCTCCATTTAATATCATTTCATTTGTTTTTTTAGCAAAAAAATTACCAAAGGATGTTAATTCTCAAGGTGTTTTTGCTTGCAATGAATTAGATCTCAAAGAAGTTAATATCTATGGATTTGATTATGATTACACCTTGGCTTTGTATAAGCCTACTATGGACTATTTACTATATAGTTTGGGTAGACAAATTTTAATTGAACAGTATAAGGTAAGCAGTGATTAATATTTTCATTCATCACATAATAAATAATTCATTTTTAGTATCCGAAAGAAATCTCTCGATTAGATTACATCCCAGATTTTGCTATTCGAGGGCTGCACTACGATATACAGAAAGGTGTCCTATTAAAGCTAGATTCGTTCCTGCAAATACAATTTGGATCTGTTTATCGTGGCTTAACACCTCTATCCGATGAAGAAGTATTGAGGCTGTATAAAAATAGAATAATGCCTATTGCCTATGTTGAGGGAAATATGCGAGATGGCAGGGTATTTTATTTTTCTTTTATTGATATCTATTTTGATTTTTGTATAGATGGCACCTTCAAAAGAAATTTTGGTTGTTGTGCTTTTCATTTTATCTGAAGCTATTCTCAGGTTGCTCTCCAAATTAAAGCATTTATATTAGTAGGTTGTATAACTCACTGTTAATTTTGTAATAAATTCGGTTTTTATCTTTATTAATTGTATGCTTAAAAATTGTCACATCTTCGTGAAATTAATAAATTTGTGGATATGATTTTAACGTATTTCCTGACACTACGATCGGTTTGTTAATTTAGCTACAAGAGCTGTTGAAACAATATTTGAAAGAACAACGAGGAGGGTAACTGAAAGAATTGCTCCTCGTCAAATTGAAAAACTTCTACTGTAATTATCAAAGTACAGCCACCAGATCATCTCATCAAAGTAGAATTTTGTCAGTGGATTTTACATCAATCGATATACAGCCTTATAGCGACGTCGAGTAAGGAACAACTTTGAACAGTTTTGTTAATAATGGAAAGAACTAAGTAGTAGAAGATATTTTCCAGTTCTACAACCTTAATTAATATAAATGCCCAATGTTGAGAATGCTCTCCATAAGAAATAATCACAAGAGTCTTATTTACTATGGAATAAATTGTACAAGATTTTAACTTGTTTTTATTTCCTTTTACAGACAAACAGTGCAATGATTCAACTTGCTGATTTATTCTCAGTGCCAGAGATCGGTCTGCTATGTAATGTAACCGATTATTTCGAAAAAAATCACGTAGACTACCATCCAGAAATTTTATTCCGGGATGTTAGAGTGTGTAACATTTTTTAAAGTTACTATCATTTCCTTACACAACATGACAATTTTTCAGGCCTCTCTTATTGATGCTCATCTAGTAATGCACAAAATAGTTCCAGAAAATGTAGAACATTATCTAGAGTCGAATAAGAATCTTCGACTATTCTTAGAACGTTTGCGAAATGCAAACAAAAAATTGTTTGTTGTTACTAACAGCCCGTACAAATTCGTGTAAGAATATTTCGGTAACTTTCTATAGATGAATGTAATTTTTTTATATTTTGTTTTAGAAATAAAGGAATGGATTTTCTGATAGGTTCTGATTGGAAAACGTTCTTCGACGTCATCATTGTGCAAGCTAGAAAACCTCGATTTTTTACGGATAAATCGAGACCAATTAGAATCTACGATGAACGTAGTGGCAGCCATATCTGGGATCGCGTAACTAAGCTAGAGAAAGGCGTCATTTACTTTGAAGTATGAAGTAAACATATTTAACAAACAATGTTCTTTTTTAAACAACTTTACTTTACTCTTTTCCGTCTTAAAAATATTTGTGATTTATAATTCTTTACAGTTAATACTGACGAAGATAAAATTTTGGTAAGTCGGGTATGAGGAGCAAAATTTAAAACCTTCAGACATTTTTTTTTCTTGCATCCTTGCATCCTTTTTTATCTTTGATATCGACCATGTAAAACTGTATATTTCCCTACGTCATTCCAAACTTATTTATCAGGGTACCGTCAAGCAATTGCAAGAATTGACTGAATGGCGTGGACATCAGGTGCTTTACTTTGGAGACCATCCCTACAGCGACTTAGCTGACGTAACTCTCGAACATGGTTGGAGAACTGGTGCTATCATACCAGAATTAACAGTAGGCTGCGTTTAGTATGAAATATATTACGTTATTAAGTCTGATGTTTTTGCTTCTAGCATGAAATTAGGACATTAAATAATACAGAATTCAAGGAAAACGCGAATTGGTTACAAATGCTGACCCAAATAATCGAAGACCATCAAGATTGCGAAGGTTCCGAGGAAGTAAAAGTCTTAAACCAATGGTTAAAGGAGAGAGACGAACTCAGATATAAAATAAAGATCGTATTCAATGCTCAATTTGGTAGCGTCTTTAGAACCTATCACAATCCATCGTATTTTTCGAGGAGGTTATTTAGATTTGCAGATATTTACACTTCAAACTTAACGAATTTAATGAATTACTCAGTGAACCATACGTTTTATCCAAGGCGTGGTGTTATGCCTCACGAGTATATCTCCTATTTCGTTTGAAGTTATTTTCTCTAGGAGAATTCAAGTATTCTAATGTCTTCCCCAAAACGTTCTCATAACGATATTATTTATTTAATGCTGAAGGACGTGCCGAATATCGACTGATTCTTTGTTCCTTTTATTGATTTTGTTTGTTCTCTTCGTAAGTGCCTCAAACAATCTGGCTGTGCCATCTTTAAAACAAATCAGAAACAGTAATTAGATCTGGATATTTAATTAGTTTAATTATAAATACAAGATTAATTTTGCGCTTTTGCTATCACGCGTATTTACTTTATTTATATTTTCTCAATGTTTATAAATGAAAATAAATCGTGTTCATTGAATTTTAATTGTATTTATTTATTATTAATTATGTATGGAAATCATTGTCCACTTTATTACATTACCTACAGATTCGACAAGTAGTACTTATATTCTTCGTGCTGTGGACATTCAGAGGAAATACGACAAGGTCTGCAATTAAATAGTATGTAGCTGAGCAGGAAACTGATCATGACCGAATTCAACGTATTAGGGTATATTTTCACATAACTTTTAACCTAATAAAATTGGAAGTACAACAGTTTTAAATTTTAATGTAATTTTTCATTTTATTGTTTTTTATCACGTATGGCTTGATAACGTGTTTGAAAATTTACAAAACAGTTACAACAGTATCAGTTCTAATATATGTCGACAAACTCGAATATCGAGCAGGTATTAAATTCTTAACAAAACAAGGGAAAATCTCTAAAAATTATTCGTGAGGAAATCTTGGTTGTATACGGGGATGATTATCCTTCAAAGTCGGATGGTCAAAACTGTTTAAACATGGTCGGGAATTACTCATCCAAGTTTGCCTGTTGACGTGATCACCTCGGATGTTATTGAAAGAACTAAGTGTTTGATACTGGAGGATGCAAGATTAAGAAAGCGACAATTAGCAGCTTTTAGCAAAAGCATCGGACCTATATTGAAAAATAAGTTTTTATTGTTGTTCTAATCTTTCTTTATTTCATGCCTAGTCCAGGAATGTAGAATTAGTTAATTGTCTACAGGATCTCATAAAGAAGGCCTAGGCTTTATTGGTGGTTGCGCAAATATCGCGAATATGGTCATTGAAACATAATAAACAGTCTAACAAAATACCCAAGTCTGTAAATATTTCCACCTGTAGTATAAGGATGTTATTTATTGCATAGGAGAAGGTAATGGGTGTTATGGTTCTCGAGTAACTGATTATCCCACATTTGTCAACGTTCTAATTCTATTATGTTCGCACCAACTCTGTATATTCAGAAGATTCTCTAGCAGATACCTGCAATTATCCCAATCTAGTATCCCTATTCTTGTAAAAATCTTGAGATCATCTGCATATGCCAGATGTTTCAAGATTTGTCAATGTTTCAAATATATATATATATATATTGAATAGGAAGGGACCGAGATTTGTTTCCTGTGCTATGCCAGAAGATGGTGTGTAATGCCTCAAATTGAACCCCCTGTAGGAAACGTAGCATGATACGAAGTATGGAGTGATCTATAGAGTCGAAAGCTTTCGTGAAATCGATTTAGACGACGTCAACTTGTGTGCCGTGGTGTGTGACGTCAATAGCTTTGTTGATATATTGTGTAATTTCTACTAGATTACTTATCGTAGATCATATAGTAGGTCACTAAGAAAACCATCCTGTTGCGGAGGAAACTGATGTTTACCGATGTTGAAGAGTTGATTATACAACGTACCCTTAAATACCTTGGTGAAATTGCAAACCACATTAATTGGTTAATAATTATCTATGTCAGCTTTGTCCCCTTTTTTAAAAACAGGCGTAACCCCTGTTTATCCTAATTTTCCACGTTTCAGGAAACCAGCAAGTTCTTATAATCAAACTGAAAATAATAGTTACGGCTCACACGATACTCTTGCATAATCCTTTACAAAGGAACTGGGTATACCATCATGAAAGTGGAATTAAGCTTCGTCATCCTACAAAGCACCACTCGCTAAGAAAATTCTTGAAGTGATATACAGTTTGGTGTGTTACTGAAAGTGGAGGCAACTGGTGGTAGTAATTCGTGAAAACCTCTGCGAAGGTATTAACAATGTCTTGTAGTTTCCTAAGTTCTTGATTGTTGCTTAACATGCAGCCAGGTATTCTAGTAGCATTTCTCCTATCTGCAACGTATTTACAGAACATCTGCGGGTCGCTAATGATTTTAGATTGCATTTCGGATTGATAATTCTTATAAGCAATACACTTTTCACGTTTTGCAATAGAGTGCAATCTGTTGTATTCATTACGTTCAAAGGAGGACCCACTTCTCTCCATTTTCTGAGGTACTAATCTTTCAGACGTAGTAGTTTTTTGATATCCGCTGTATACCAAGGCGGGAACATTCGTTTAGGAGATTTGACCTTTCTGACTGAGCGATCAATAACTGAGTACAGTTTATCATAGAAACAAGATGCAGCCATTTCAACATCCATACTAGAATTCAAAGAAGTCCAATCGATGCCAACCATATCTGTATATAGTATGGCGAAGTTGGCAGTGCGAAAATTGTAACAAAGATTGTTGTTCGATGGAAAGTTGGTGATATCGCACATTGAACCGAAAAGGTCCAAACCAACGCTTCGTGCGCTAGTAATATTATTATATTGTTGTAGGTTGAGAGTTAGTCATAAGGGAAATATAGTTAAAACTAAACGTGTTCCGGGAACGGACCGTGTCATGTCGTTTTTTGCAACTGCATAGTTGTAATGTTAGATTTTCGCTTCTGGCATCGTTCACATGCTGAGTTATCGTGATCAACGGCTACCCGCTCAGTTAGTTTCGCCTTTGGCGTGGTTTACACCTTGAGTTACCGTATTAACTGTTGCCTACCACCTTTCCCTCTGCCGAAGAAAACCCATATAATTGTGAGCGAAACCTCGAGTTTTCGTTTAACAAAAAACGACATGACACGGTCCGAACCTGGAACACGTTTAGTTTTAACTGACTCTGGCCGTGGAAGCTTACGTTTTTATTTTAAGGGAAATATACTTCTTGTCAGTAGAGTTACCATTTGCTGAGTTGAACAGAGGGAAATTAAAGTCACCTAGTATGACAACTTGTTTATCCACGAGTTTCAGCGCCAAAGCAGAAATACTTCATAATCTTCGTAAGCGAAATCAGGTGGAATGTAAATATTTAGAAAATAAAATGTATAAGAGTCGAACTTACACCGGCCGGCTATGAAATCTATAAGTGGGACTAGCGATGAAATACTAGGTAATGTGGTAAGAACTATAATGATAGAGTCAGAAAAAACAGACAGCATTTCTCCACCTTTTGAACGACCAATCGTGGCAAAGTTTTTATCAGTTCTTTCATAACTGGATCTAGGTTAGCACATATTTTCGGTCCCTTTTTCATCAATGTAAATTTTATTTCGGTTCTGTACTTGCAGTTATCGCAAAATTAAATTGTCATATACCCTTCATATTAATTTCTATTTTATCTACTATGTTATTCAGTTATTTGTCCGTTATTCATATCTTATTATGAAATTTGTTTATATTTACTCAATTAGAAATATATTGTCTACATTCAGGTCCAATTTCCGTAAATATATACGAAATTTAGATTCATTTGGTGACGCATATTTACAGAATCCGTTGTCTTCCATTAGTAACTTTCCACTGTAATCACTGATCAAGGTTCAAGTAGAGAAGTGTATTTTTTGACAATGAAGACAATATATACTCAGAAATAGGAAAGATATGATTATTAGTGACTCTAACGTAAAACTCTCTTCACGAACTACATTACCAAGCAGTCACAATTGTTATAGATATAACAGTAAAATTATACTTGCTTGCGCAACACTCTATCCACATGAAATCAATGAGCATCAATATTTGTACAACGTTTTTCCCAACAGATGTATTGGTAGACGAGAAAACATTCAATGGCCAACCTGTTCGTCTGATTTAAGCACTTTAGGTTTTTTTTCTAGGGATACGCAAGAAACAAAGTTTACGAAGGTGAGATTCAAAAATCATAATTACCAGGACGATACGAAGAAATTCCCGAAGAATTATCACAGAATTCCCTTCAGAGTTTTGTAAATCGATCGGGTCTTTGTCAAATTAGTGCTAGAGGACAATTTCAAAATTGATTTTTATTTATTTTATAGTTATTGCTAATTATTATTATTGTACCTATTCTAATCACAGCGTGTACACTTTACGTATATTATGTATGTTTTACATATTTTATATTTTTTTAATAACACATATGTATATAAATAGGCAAATACATATTTCAAATCTTCTTACCACTGAAGTGTAAAAAATAAAAAGATAAGGCAAAGCAAGAAAACAAAAAAGAACGATGAATCCAACGAAAATATTATTCCAGAACTAAAGAAATAGATGGTTTGGATTTTTATTTTTTGACTCAAACATATACTGATAAATAATAATCCTTGTTCGGAATTTGCGAACCGGTTCATGAACAAACAAAGAGATTTAATTTCCTATTCATTTCGTCTTACCATTACATGCGTCTTTTATGTATGCGTCCGGGGAATGGCCGCTTCTTTACGTTTGTAAGTTATGGCTAATTTTTGCCGTGAAGTCATGTTACCATTTTTCCCTGGTGGGCTCTCCATTATCTAACCAAGGAGTACACATCATATATATTAAAATACAGAAAAAAGATTATTTATTATTTACGCTCGTTGTGTTCAAGCAACCATTTTCCAGTAAAGTTGAAGCAGGTGCTTCCCCTCCGCTACTCTCGTCAAAAATCTACTATCAATTTTTAACATTGCGTGGGCTCTCTAGATATGTACATATACTCCTTGGTTTCAATTTCCGAAAAAATATGTAATTTTGGATTTTATTCGATATTTTCCTCCTCATAGTTTTGTAGTTGTTAGAGCAGTTTGCGACGTTGTTACCATATTGTGGCCATTAGTTAGATTACTTGCTTAAATTCTTAATTACTTTGCTGTGATATGAACCATATACGTCTCAAAATGTTAATACAGTCTTATAAGTTTTTAAAATAATTTAAAGTTACAAAACGGCGAGTACACTGGTGAGCAAAAATTTTCGAATATTTATTAATGGATGCAAATTTGAACCACGTGGTATGTGTATAATTATCTATTATGAAATATTGGATTAATTAATTACTAAATTACGAACAAAGTGATATCAATTATCTGTTATTGAACGTTTTTAGTTCTTATCATTTTCTACACTAACATCCGCAGAACGTAACGATTATTTCTAGTGACGCCGATGGCATCACCATCTATACCTGGTAAATCCAGTATTAAATGACTTAAACACTACTACCGTAGATGTAACCTACGCAGTATGGTCTTAGTTGTGTAGCATTGAGCCTAGAGTAAATAATAACGCATTATGCTATCCCAACACCGACATATTACAATTTATTTATTTCTGTTGTATTTCTCAACATCAAGTAATTGTCAGAGAACAGGTAAGAAAATTATCTTTTAATTAGCGGTTTCTATTTTAGTCGTAGTTGTTTTGTATCCATACGTTACTTTTTCCTTGTTTCGAAATTTGTTTTGTTTTTTGGCGGGTTGAATAAAAACAAACAAATAAATTGCCTATTCTTGCTATATAAACACAGTTGTTTCAACGATTTGTCCTCCAAAATAGTTTTCTTTTGTGCATATTACAAAATTTTCTCTAGGCTATAATTTTTTTTTAATAAAATATTTTATACAGATATCAATGCAGAAAGATACCCAACTCCTTGTCAAACTAGTTTGTAGATATATTTTTATATTGTTTCGTTTTAGCAGGAATATTTATGAAGTAAAATGTCACAAAGAACTTAATGTAAACAATTTTTTTTTCATTAAATTCGTCATAGATTTTTTCTATGGAAATTGTTTTTCCTTCTAGAATAAAAGCCATAAATGCTACCTGTTTTGCCCTTTATTTACTGTGTAACTCGTAAGCGTTAGTCATACTTTATAAACCTCAGTGGTCGTTTATTAGCTAAACCATCTAAATGCAAATTAATTTTCGCATCGCTTGCTGTGATCGCTTGTTTTGATTCACTGGTTTTAAATAAACATAATTAAAAATAAATCTAATGGGAGAATAGGGAGTCATATTTGGTTCCGACTAGCCTCATATGTTAACGTCATTTTTTGCGGGATCCTAATCCGCCTTAGGAATGAACGTCATTTTGATGTTTCCTATTTTGTTCAAATACTCAAAATATATACAGCGTGTCATAAATAATTATAAAATGCAAGTATTATACACTGCACAAATAACAATGGAAAATATTATTTCGCCCTAGTTTAATTTTTCTTTCTTGTGTTCGTTATTTTTTGTGATTTCTGTGTTTACTGGCGCATTTTTTATTGACAAAACATGTCCACACAAAAAAAAATTTAGCAACAAAAATACATTTGGATGGTGGTTTCTGAACGAAAAAAATGATGCTATACAGGTTTGCTTTGATTAAAAATAACTTAAAACCAGATATAAGTACTACAATATTAAAAATCGGCAATTTATAGGAAATAAAGAAACATGTAACTTTCGTTTTTGACATGTACCATATTTCGTAGTTTTCTAGGAAAAAATATCTAAAATTTGACAATTAACAAATTCTAAATCCAGAACGAACTAGGATCAAGAGTCCTTCAATTTGAATCCACCTTTTTTTAAGCCATCGACATTCGGGAAATTCGGCTTTTTGGGGGATTTAGAGCTTTTAGATTGGTGAAGAATTTACGAAAATCCTGAGCACTTATCTGAAACATCAAATGCACAATTAACAAATTCCTATTTCCTTTAAACTATGTAACCTTTTGGCATTTCTAGTTAACAAACCTTGTACGGTAAAAAGTACTGGCGCTAGCGGTGTATGTAAAGTGGATAAAAGTTGCCCAAAAGCAAAAGCTGACGCAGAAAACGGTTTACCACCGACGATTTGTGAAATATTAGTCAGTTCGATTTACGTAGTCTGTTGTGAAGGTAAGTCTATCGCTTATTTCGGATATTTATGACTTAAAAGCCAATAACCAATCCTGCAATACCTCCTTTAATGAGCTACTAATTTTGTAGATACAATTAAGCTTGGTTTTTCATTCAAACGCAACATAACCCTCATAACTTTCGGAAGCATATTTAATATAGTACGTTGGCTTTACTAATTACAAGCAAAAAACGACATGTAAATCAAGTTACTGTGATGACGACCTAAGTTTGAATAATATACGGGTTTTGATCAATCATCACCTTTTGTTACCGAATATGGAAATATTTTGCGGGTTTTCCGTTAAATAAAACTTTCGCAACATGGGCGCAGGATGATTTATAATTAATAAATTTACAGGTGCCCAAGTTACCAATGTTCAAGCAAGTGAAAACTCATTTGTTGATGCTGACCGCAATGACAACCCTATTGTTTTTGAGAATGAAAACATTCGACTACCATTGAGTGAAAGAAGTAAGTTTAGAGTAGGATTTTTTTTATTTATTTTTAATTATTTAACTGTATGTAAGAAGCAATTTTCAACGACTTCATCTTAAAGTTTGGAAATACAGGCCATAAGTAAACATAAAATTTTCTTTATTGTTCCGGCACTACCAGAAACAAAGGCAGATTCACCTAAACAAAACTTTTACTATTTCAAGGTTAATTAAAGCAGTCGATTTAATAAAACTGTAGTAAAAATATCCGCTTATATAACAATTTCTAATTCGTCCATTTTACGGCCACAATAGTCGGTTGTTAAAACCAGAAAATGCATGATATATAATGTCGATCACGCAAATTCAGTTTCGGTAACTTGCGGTTTAAGATGTAATTCAAATACATTGTCTTATAAAATTGCGTTTGGAATTTCGCAGGATTAAACAATCAAAAACACGTAAACAACCAACCATATATTCTTGGAAATAGTATTTTTAAATATGGGCAAGCTGAATGCATTTCAGTGACAATGGTGCACGATGTATCCAAGGATACACCAGTACAGTGTTATTCTAAAAATTAACCATTGGCGTACCATAGAGAAACGTATTCTTTACAACTTTATTTCAAATCACTTTTTTATTTACATAGAATGCTTGGAATATAACAAAGACAATGTTGAACGTGTTGAGGTGATTCCATTACTATCAGATCCTAGACCCAGTGGCGTTCTTATAACGAAATGCAAATTCGATGGCCTACCTTTAGTCATTGGAGGTAAACCATCGTTACCAGGAGAATTTCCATTTATGGTATTTAATTGAAACCTTATAGTTTCTATTTTTTTATTTTATTTCTTTAAACCAACAGGCTGTTCTGGGTTATAGCACCACTGATGACAGCATAAAATGGAATTGTGGCGGCACATTAATCAGTGATTTCTATGTAATGACAGCGGCACATTGCATAATCACCAAATTGTATACCCATTTACATTTTCAAAAATTGTCAACTTAAATAAAATTGTTTTTTAGCGGTCGGCCAGTTCTAGTTCGTTTAGGTGAATTAGATCTTTCAAAAGATGATGATAATTCTCTACCAGAAGATTTTGGAGTCAATGATGTTAGAGTTCACCCCGATTATAATCCGATATCAAAGAATAACGACATCGCTGTAATAAAACTAAGCAAAAAAGTGAAATTCAATGAATTTATCAGACCAGCATGTCTGTGGAATAAACAAAAAATAGGACCACCTTCAGCAATTGCTACGGGGTGGGGAGCTACAGAAACCGGTGCTGATGTTGTTAATTTAAAGTAGGAGATGTAATTTTGATCATTTCAGGAGGAAGCACAACAGATATCCTTCAAAAAGTAACATTGGATCTCCTTGATATGTCAATTTGTGATAGAACTTACGGAAATATTAAATATTATAAGAACGGTTTGCCTAAAACGATGTTATGCGCAGGAATTTTGCAAGGAGGGAAGGATACGTGTCAAGTACACCGTCATGTTGTTTGATACCTATTTTTTTTAATTACCTTCATACTTCTCTTTGCAGGGTGATTCGGGTGGTCCTTTGACAATTACCAAAGAAGATAATCAATGTATATTCTATACAGTTGGTATTACATCTTTCGGTAGAATGTGTGCCCTTGAAAATACGCCAGCAATTTATACTAAGGTCTCAGAATTTATACCATGGCTACAAAGGATTGTTTGGGAATCTGAATCGTAGGATTCATTATTACTTTCCTTTTCTATTATATGAAACATGTTGCCTCTCATTCTATTTATATGATTCATTATTTTTTACATTAGCTTTGTACAAATTAAGCCATATTATTAACGAATACATCTATATAGCAAAAATTACTTCTGGTCCATCCTTTTAGATCATCTTTTCTTCAAGATACGCGCTTCAGAATACTACTGTACATTTTCGATTATTTTGCGATGAATTAAATAAATAGCTTTATGATATTTTTTATTTAAAGTATGTAATTACATTTTTATTATACGTAAAGTACAACCTCGTACAAAGATCAAAGAAACTTAATTATTTACGAAGAATTGTTTTGCAAAAATATATAAAAATACTGCCTGTGGTTAAAGAAACATACTTTGGTGTAAAAAAATAATACTGTTGCTATAACAATCCCCATTTCTTTACATAAAATAATATTTGTGTGATAACAAATTTAATAGAGGATAGGGATCTTTTGAAAAATAAGCAATAGTAGTTAAAGATAATTGGACGTAACAAACAATACTAAAGTAAATGGACTGTAAAATTTACCAAATAACAATAAATTATTTAACCTACAAAAAATCTCTACAGAATACATTTAATAAAATATCACAACACAGTTTACGTTTTTTCGATTTTCCGGAATGTTTTCGTGACTAGAAGTTTAAGAAGATAACTAAGGCCATTCGTCTACAGAATCATCATGGATGGTATGCCACGTAAGTCCATCACCAACGGGACCATGTGTTGATGGCAGTAAAATGTGTCTTATCCAAGATCTAGACGATTTTGAACATTTACAAAGAGTTGCAAAATCGATCGAATTTCAATAATTACCTCCCTTGGATAAGTCCTAGGAATATTCTCCAATTTTTACGGCTACCGAAGTTGTATGGGTTAACATAGACTTTTCCCAATTTTGCCAATCTTTCTGTTTCGGCTTTGTTTATGTTTGCTTCTATGCTAGTTTCTCCTTTACCTATTAAGCGACCATGCCAAGATGCTAAACCACTTAAAGCTATGAAAACAGCTGAAAATAATGCCTAAATAAGCTTCATCAGTCTCTTAATTATTGGAAGAGACAAATACCGCAATTTATCAGCGCCATGTATGTTATAGCACCTTTTCTCCATGGGCTAATTAATTCTATTGAATCGTTTAAATTGTCCTCTAATACTGTATCCAAATATAAAATATCAGTCTGTTGAAGTTAGATTGATGTAAGAAAAGCGGTACACTAATCATCTTCTTAAATTATGCATACCACAGGAATTATAGCTCCAGTTTTGTTGAACTTAACAGGATGTCCTTCCAATTCTGGATCTTCGTCTTCTGCAATAGCAAGCCATAAATCACGATATGCCAACTCAAAACCTGCTAATATCAAAAATAATACTCCAGCCACCATGTAGACCATGTATAAGAAAAAATAACGATGATTGCTATAGCCTACGCAATTATTTAACCAAGCTATTAGATTTTAAGGAAATTAACGTTCGTATAGGAGTGCTTAGAAGAGCTCCATATTACGGCATTAAAGGATACGACAATGATGATCCATTTTTAGTATACATTTATTGCAAACTGAGCAATGGTGTGTCCTTGGGGGTTTAGGTGCTATGCATTTCTTACATATACTAACTGCTTCAGTGATTAATTCACCCTGAAAATTAGTAGAACTTCGAAATTGATTTTGATCATCATTGAAGATTAGATGCTAAAAATCATTTCATACCTGTGGTGGATACCCAGGTGGTGTTATAATGGCCATATAATAATGAAATGATATATTTAACAACAACCAATTCCCTAGTACCACTAGGATTACGCAAACAACTGGGTTTCTATTCCACCAATAGGGAAGACCGATGAGATAAGCAATTATAACAACAGATGCGGTAAGGGCGATTATAATAACGACGAAGAACTACAATATAAGCTCATTTTACTAAGTTCTCTCAACAAAATCTAATGAATACCTACTGGGCCAATGGCATTTGTAAAATTATCAACAAACCAAAACATGGGTTCCATGCACACATCAGCCGCATAATTCCTGTCCATGAAATGATTGTAAGTTGACGACCTGACGAAGTAACAACATCTTTGGAAGCATAACCTGACAGCTTGGCTAAAATTAAAATTTAAATCGCAAAATAGGATGCCAATAGCAACTTAATGGTACTTACTATATAGATGTCGGCAACTTGTGTATTTTCCAATGTACAGTCACCATTATTTAGGATATTTCAATGTCATAAAAGTAAAAAACACATTTTATTCAAACTAAAAGTTTTTTATATGAATTTCATTAATCTAAAAGAAAATCAGGTTTTCGCTCATTTTTGAATTGATCCTGATATGTTCATACGTGTATTTAGCATGTACTTAGCATTTTGTTTTAAATGCAGTAACTTAATATTACGTGTATGTAATTTGCATACGCTTCACTTAGATTTTACTCTGCAGGCTTAAGTAGAAAATCAATAACTCATGCAGTTGGTACGGTTTTACAATAACACAACGTATTAAACGAGGGAAAATATTTGCGTTTGTTTTAAATAAATTTTACAAACGCCAAATTGACAGACACGTAGAGGTTAATCTCACCGACCACCAACATCCTCCGTCGATAAAAACTCATCACAGCGCCCTCTGCTTGATGCCGATAAGCTATAAAACGATATATTTAACATTTTAAACGAGAGAATCCGTTTAATAACATTTTAGCATCATTTAATTTACAGCAATTTGAAAATTATGCGGGTACTATTACGAAAGGAAAAAAATTTAACGTGCTGTTTTCTTAGAATAGCATTACATAGCTATGCAACGCGAAAGAAAATTTTAAGCCACAAAATTAGCGTTACAAATTGTTACAAAAGCCACAGGAAACCAAATAACTTCCAATTCATTACTTATTAACGGTTGAAACTTACTATTTTTCTGGGTAAATAACGTTATCTCTTCTTAAAATTTATTATGACATAATTATTTTATTCCTCACAATTATAAGCTGTTATCGGTCCTAATTTGATATTATATATATATATTTTTATATTTTTGCGGCTTATACGTTTGTTTATACAAATGTTATCGCTTTCGGATAAAATATGCTAGAAATATATGTACATTGCTATACAGTATTACAATGATTTTTCTTAACTTCTATTAGTATCATTTGGTCATATTTAAATTCTAAGAATTCTGTAAGGGTAATTCCTGAAGATTAACACGTATTTATCTTATTCTATGAATTGATGTAGCAAGTTTTGTTCCCTCGGGATTTATTCATTAAATAAACCCAGAAATTAAGTAAAATGAACGCTACAACACGCGCTGAACTGTTTAATTTCTAATACTCAAAATTAAAAATGGTTTAATTCAACTTCTGCAAGCAAGAGAACCGGAAAAAATGTCTAAACTTTTTATTGATTGCGGAAAAAAAAGCCAGAAGAAGATTTTGGTCCACCCACACTAGGTAAGGTGTGTTTGTTACTCGTTTCATCCAAAACCAGTTTCCCTAAAGGTTACTTCAATGACAACAAAATTCCCGTAAATAACTGTGCGATCTACTGGTTGCATATTGTACCATCCGTAACTCTATTGAAGATATATCCGGTATTCTCTTCAAATAGTGTCGCTGGTAGTAATGCAGATTGTAGATGTTTGTAATAGCACAATATTTTTATGTATATGTGAACGTATTCCTGTAATAATGTATGATTGATCCGGACTTTCCTATGACGAAGACAGTCAAACTTTAAGTTAAATTACGAAAATAAATTAAATTCCGTTAGCTTTCGTGGTTAAAATATATTTTTCTTGTCACAGGCGCACGCACGTTAGCCAGCTACAATAACATTCCGTCCAAGATAATAAAGAGCAAATAAATAAAAGCAACTGACCTCAGATGTTCGGTCAGTGTTAATTTGGCACCGTTTACGTTATGTCAGTGTGAAGACCAGTTTTTTTCGACATGTTTCGTTTAATATTCCTAGGTAAGTTCCTTTAAATTTTCATTTTCATCATATGTCATTGATAAGAAAAAGGGTTTTAAACTACGTACACTAATTATTTGCTATTCTCAGGAAAATGTAAAAATGTATTCCTTATTTATAGCAATGTAATTGACAAAAAAAGTTTGTGTGTTTGTTTCTTGGTAACATGGCCGTTCGACATTTCTTGCGATATATTTTTCATAACCAGTTGATTGTATTAAATTTTGCTATTTGTAAATTACCTGCATTTGTCGAGAATTTCCCAGATGAAAATATTTTTAAGATGTCGGATTCATTAACTACGTCGTAATTTTTTCTGACTTACAACTAATTTTTGAAAGATATCGTTCTTATATTTCTATTAATTTCTTGGGATTACCTCCGAAAGTAAAGAAAAAAATCCCCTGTGACGTAAGGAAATCTCATTGCTATAGGTAATTAATTTTAATTGCCTATAGCAATGTTTCAATAAAAGTTCAATAATGTTAAATTATTGTAGTTTCAATGAACCGCGAAACATTTTTATTTACTTAATATCTGCTATTTTCCTTTTCTAGTATGTACACATCTTATCATATCAATAGAAGCAGATCAAGTAACTTACAATGTTACACCGGAATACGATGATTTTGTCCCGTACAGCGCGGATCCTGTTCCAGACGAATTCGATTGGATATTATTACAGGTTAATACCATTATCCACCAAAATGTTGTTGCAATGAATAATTTCCTAATTTCAGAAATTTACCTCAGATAGAGGTTACAAAAATGTCATACTGTCACCGCTAAGTTTGAAATTAGTTATGGCGGTATTATATGAGGGATCCGGTGGTTTAACCGAGAATGAATTCAAAAATGTCCTCAAATTTCCAGAAGATAAAAGCGTGAATAGGAAGAAATATAACGAGCTTTTAGATATTCTCATTGTAAGTTTAAGTTTTAATGCAAATGTATGTATTGATGAAATAGTAATTAATTTGTCTTTGTCAACAAAAGTAAGCTAATATGAGAAAACCCGAAATTTACATCCTAATATCGTAGAATTGCTAATTTCTCTTAAAATAAATATGAATGTTGGTGGAAATTCATGTCGTATGTTAATGATGCGGTTAAAATTTCCAAAACGTAAAACGTAAAAGTTCCTCTACTTGTACTACTCTTTCTTATTATTACAGGAAAAGAGACAAAGTTACATCATCAACATAGGGACTAAATTATATTTAGATTCCCATCTAACAGCTTTACCAACTTTCCAATCGAAAGCCCAAGAGTTTTACCACAGTGAGGTGAGCAAAACAAATTTCTCCAACCCAGTGGAAGCTAGCGACAGTATTAATTCATGGGTGAAATACTTAACAAACGGTAGAATAAAGTCTTTCGTCAATGCAGGTAAATTAACATTAAATCGTAAAAGGTTTAACAATTGACAACGAAAAAGGACTTTTCTACAGATGACGTTGAAAATGCAGTACTACTAATTGCTAATACTCTGTACTTCAAAGGGATGTGGTCCCTACCTTTCCTAAGAAACGAATCGTTTAATGGAGATTTTTACGCTTACGGCAATCGAGTTGTTTCGGTACCATATATGAGACAAACAGAGAAGTTTTATTATCACAATTCCAGGAGCTTAGACGCTCAAGTTTTGCGGATACCATACAAGGTAATGAGCTCCCTGAATGTTCTTCTATCGAATCACACGTTTTTTTTTTGCAGGGTAGAAAATTTGCTTTATACATAATTCTCCCAAATTCGCTAAATGGCGTTTCGCACCTAATACGGAACATGGACTTTAGGCAACTTACCATAAGCGTACGTTTTATGGATCTTAAACCGGTTGAGCTTATCTTGCCGAAGTTTAGATTTGACTTCCAAGCCAGGTATTCGCAGGTGTTGCGCGAGGTAATAATCCGGATAAAAATGATTTGCAAAATCTAAATTTTTCGTTTTTCAGTTCGGTTTCGATACGTTATTTACGGGGCTTGCAAGTTTTCCTGGAATAATTAGGGATCAAGAAGGTCAGTTGGTCGTAACAGACATCCTTCAGAAGACCGGAATTGATGTTGACGAAGAGGGGAGCGCGATATACACAGCAACCCGTAAGTAGCCCCTAAAATCTTTCTCAGTTTTTCTCTCCAAATACTACAAACAAATTTATTTCGGTAGAAATAACGATTGGTAACAAGTTTGGCGGTGAACCTGTTACCCTATTCAATGCCTCAAGACCTTTCTTATTCTACGTACAAGAGGAAACTACTAAAAATATACTTTTTATGGGTAAAGTCGAGAATCCGTTAGATACAGATGCAATTCCATTGCCCCCAAGATATGGTGACGATAGTAATGGAGCTGGTGGACGTAAGTTCCAAATAGCGTAATTTTGTGTTACGAGCTTAGATATTATTTCATGGCTTGAGCTCAATATATACACATTAGATATTTTTCGCGTTCGTATCTTTAACAAACTAAGTATACATAATAATATGATATACTGTAATCTTTATCTTTCTTGTTGTCAATACCGAAATGAAATGCGTTCAATCTCATTTATAAGCATGTTCACTTTCATACTTCTGTGAAGTATGTAGGTAATAAAATAATTTTAAGACGATCTTTTCATAAATTAGGTCATAGAATTCATTAGAAAATAAGAAACCACAAACTCAGTGTTTTCCGGTTACTAAGCAAAGTGCACGTAAACTATTAAATCTAATCCTTTCCCGAGATATAAAGTAAAGGTGCCGTTACTGTATAAATGAATTGGAAAATACGCATTAATCCAATGAAATCGGAATTTATTGGTGCTGAAATCCTATTAAATCATTCTTGAGTGCGCTCTATTCTAAGAGGGGTTAACTCAAAATATACAAGAAATCCAATTCGCACATAAATGTTTGCATCTAAACACTCATCTAAAACTTACCACGAAACCTTCGTATATCGATGGTCAACACATTTGACGCACTATAATTTATATATACTTGAAACACGGGATTTCCAAGGTCGTTTATGCACGATCATTTCCAGTGGTTGGGCAGCAAACCAGTTGAATTACATCTTTCTGTTGATAGCATTCAAAACAAATGAAGTGTGATATTATTCGAGTTAATTTTTGAACGATTTAAACAAAATGTGGTGGTTATTATTATTTTTTAGTGAAGGTAAAATGAATGTATATGAATTTCGAAAAAAGGCGATAACCTTTAGGTGTACTTTGATCTAATTAATTCGAAATCAGGTTCATAAAAGTGAATCCGGAGTAAACAATGTGGATTTCAGAACCCGTTCTTCATAAGAAAATATATTATTTAAGTATGGCATGTGATTCTTTAATTTATATCGAAGTTAATTAGATCCTTTCACTAGAGAGATATGAGAATTTTTAAACATAAAGGTCTTTGTTCTAAAATGAGGGAATCCCTGTTGAACGTGACTAATTCCATTTAAAATTCTTCAATTAGCATAATATACTTTTATTTTCCAACAGTACCATTAAGTGCACCAGCGCATTATCCTCCACTCATTAACAACGGCGCAGGTTCCCAATTCGAATTCGAACTTTTAAAGGTGCGTTAACATTTTCAAGTGTGTATACAATAATCGCGAAAATATTATCGTTTTCGTAGAATTCGATTGGGACATCAAAAAATGTCTTCCTATCTCCGTCAAGTGTGAAAGTTTCATTGGGAATGTTAGCTGAAGCCGCTTCAGGATCTACTGCAAATGAAATATACAGGGCGGTACAGTTACCGCGTTCACAGAAGAATGTAGTTCTTCAAAATTTAGTTAATGAATTAAATGTAAGTGAATAAAAGTGAATTTTATTATATTACTATGATTTATTGTTCCTTAGGAGAGACAATCAAGTTCCGTGTTGGAATTCCAAAATGTTCTTTTTGTTTCCGACAAAGAGAGACTTAATCAGAATTATCGTAGTACCGTTGAGAACTATTTCAGAGCACACGTTAAGCTATTGAATTATCAAGATAGGGATGCAGCTGCATCTACAATAAACAATTTCGTTAATAATGCTACAAGAGGTCTCATCCCAACAATTGTATCTGGAGGTAATATAGAGGTTTTAAAAGCTGCATGAAGTAATACACAAAAATGAACTTGCAGATGAAATAGATCCAAATTCCCAAGCGATCTTAACCAACGCTCTATTCTTCAAGGCAACTTGGGATACGGTCTTCGAAAAAAAATGGACCAAAATGGCGTGTTTCCATTCCGCGAAGGGTTGTATTACCGTTCCTCTGATGCAGTTGATTGAAACCTTTGGATATCTTGAAACGCCAAACGCCCAAATTGTGCAAATTAATTATTCAGTAGATTCTACTTTATTTAGTAATATTTGTATTAAACTGACCACATTCTCTTTTAGGGTGACACACGTGCTATGCTTATAGTACTTCCGAAGCTACACAATAGTCTTTTAGCCGCTTTACAAGATGTGGAATCCTACAGGAGCTTTGCTAATCTAGTAGATACTTTAAACAAGAGCGAAGTTGAGTTACTTTTTCCTAGATTCGAGATCAATTATGGCGTGGATTTAGTTCGAACCTTAGAAAAGGTAACAAAGTGTTTTTATCGTTTTGTTACTACATCATTTCTCTTTCTCGCTTTCAGATGGGAATCAGACAAGTTTTCAGCCCAACTTCAAACGTAGATGGTTTACTTGAGAACGGTAAATTAAGCCTTGTGAATTCTTTTGTCCACAAAGCCAAAATCCAAGTGAACGAAGAAGGCACGAAAGCATCAGCTGTTTCGTTGGTATCGGTGATTCCCCTGATGGGAACGTCGACTCCTAAAGTCAGAGCAGATCATCCTTTCGCTTTCTTCATCTTCAACACCCGCACGAAAACCATCCTTTTCGAGGGGATACTGAACGAGCCAGAATCAAGTTCATACCCAGAAACCAAGACTGGACACGTTTTAACGCATCCACAACCCATTCACAATAGGTTACCTACAATTCTCGATAACCAGCGTGATGTCCTCCGCGTAGATAGCGCGAATGGGTTTTAGGATGTAAGTTTTATGATCATATTAACAAAATATTTTTTATATATACGAATAGCAATAAAATGCGTTTTATACAATTGACTTTGGAGACCGTATTCTTTTCTATTGCCTATGTAATTGTGTAAATTTGTTTCAGTAAGTTGCAATAGCAGTCTTAAGTTAAGAAAACAGTAATGATTGAAGACAAGTATGAATTTAATCAAAAAATTGATCAAGAACTAACCTTTCAATATTATGTGCAGGTGTTCAATTGATCAGCTAGACTAAACTAAAGCCAAACTAAATGCTTTATTATACAAATATATTTAAAAAAAAATGTAAATGTTGATCGATCGATAATTATAATGGACCGACTTTCCCATAGTGTTGCAATTAAAACGCAATATCTAATTCAATCCAAAAATTTATTAATATTAAACAATAAATCACAGAAGAATAGAGAGATAGCCTTAACAATTAAAATAAATAGTCTTAACCCTATTATAGGAGTCTTAGTTTTTCCTAATTCTATCAGTTATTATGCTCTTTAAATATATAGAAAGAAGAAATATCATTTATCAGTCATATAAGTTCAATTAGATCTAGATTACGTTTTAATATAAAAAAATAAAAATCAAATGCTAATATCACATCATCAAAAATGTTGCTACCACACAAGTTAGCGGCGTTAAACATTCAAGCAACGCAAACTTTTGGCTTGTAAACAAGCGCTAAATTGGAAGCCATTACTTCTTCGCTCATTTCTTCTATTTCGATTGGTGTTACTTAACGAAGAACTGACTTTTTTGAATATTACGCAGCCTTTTCCGTCACCCATCAATGTCCTAAGGCACATATTTCTATCACGAATCGTCTTAACGACGGCAGCTTCCAAATTGAAGAGGTGAGAGTCTTCCACACCAGGGCAATTTGTTCGCATAAAATCGGCTAATCTTAATAAATATTCAACGTTGTATCCGCAAATGCCTTTGCTTTCGAGGATTTCGATAGCGATATTGGAGATTGATGCATCTCCTAACCATAACGAATTGGCCGGGGTTGCTACGTATAAAAGAATATTTTTAATTGGCGCACCTTTTGAAGGGTAGAAAGTCGTAAATATTGTGTCGTATCCACCCAATGTCACTTCCCTTTGAGATAGATAGGAGATAGCTCCCTCACCACTAATAGCGAAAGCTATTCCATAAACCGTGCTCTGGAATAAAAAAAAACAAATAAGAAAACCATCGGAACCCATGAAAACTACCATGTTTGTAATAAGTCAATTAAGACAAAAGATATTTAAGGTAAACTCAAATAATCCCAAACACGATTGACCTTAAAAATATTTTTAGATTTATTATTCAGAAGGTTTGATTTATTTTAAAATTCACACTTTGTCTTACATTTATTTAGGCTAATTATACTTTCAGAAAATGTATAATTGTAGACAATACGTACTTCATTATCGTCCTCAACTAATGTAACAACACGCCCCAGCTGTAACAAAAGAAAACATGTTTTTACATACATTTTATTGCAGAAATACAAAAACAACAAAAAAAAAAGTTAGGTACCTTCTCATGAGTTCCGCGATGTACATCATTTCCTTGCCAGAATTTCCTAGAAAATCCTTTGATATGCCCAACAACGGCTTTGTCAAATTCAAATCCAGGTTTCCAACACAAAGAGCCGTATCCGAAAACCCACAAAGATTTAGTTTCGAATAATTCGATATTATCGTCGAGTTGAAAATTCATTTTCATTTTACTTATTTTGTTATAAAACCGCACAATTATACGTTTAGCGCACAAATAATTTTACCGAACGACTGTGAGCTGAAGCTGGTACTTTCGATTTAAAAGCCGAGTCCGGGATCCACGCGCGTTGATGCCTGTGATGGCTAAATGCTGATGTAACACGCGCGGAACTTTGCGTGCATTTAGAAATCGTGTGCAGTAAAATCTAATCAATATATTAAATTAAATATATATCCTAATATTCTAAAATTAAAAAAAAAAACGTTTAATAGAATCGATTCAGGCTTAGCTAAGGGAAAAAAATTAATTCCTTGCATTTACTGATGCATACTGACCCTTATTTCATAAAATCTGATAAACGTTGCAACTAAAATTGCGTCAGTTATTATTTCTTTAAGAGAATGGTGATAAGTACCCGGAAGTGATAACGCTCTTGGCTTATAGATTTAAAGTTGGCGAAATCAGGAATTTTGTTACGAAAAATAAATAAAAGGCAGCTTAAATAGTGATCCACTGCATTCTTTGTTGTATCTACTTTCTGTATTTTTCAATATTTTGATAATATATATATATATTAAATAGTCAACGTGCGGGTGTAGTTAAAAGAAGTAAAAAAAAAGATAGGTACATATCTACCCCGATATTTGCATTTGAAATGAGACATCTATCGGGTAATGACTAGACCATATAATTTAAATCTTCTAGCCGATAGTGCAGGTAATTTTATTATCTTTGCCGTGTCTAGAACTAAACCTAAGCTCATAAAACTATAAGCCGGAAGATTTACATTTATAGTCTAGTCACTACCCGATAGATATCTCATTTCAAATTTAAATACATTAAAAATTATTTATATTGTGTATTGGGTAAAAAAATATAATGCTAAGATAGCTTAGCTTCCTCATGGTATTAATGGGGTAATTCACGGCAAACGAAACAAAAGGAGAGAAAAAATTACACTAACACGCGGACACGTTTCTGCCTACCCGGCGTCATCGGCGTGGTTTCGAGAGTAATTTTGTATCTCTACCTGCTATCGCTGTTGCCTCACAGTTAATGCCACAACTTTCAAAACGAATTAACTGCGAGGTAACAGCGATAGAAGGTAGAGATAAAAAATTACTCTCGAAACCACGCTGATGACGCCGTGTAGGCAGAAATATGTCCGTGTGTTAGTGTAATTTTTTTCTCTCCTTTTGTTGCGTTTGCCGTGAATTATTCCATTAATACTATGAGGAAGCTATCTTAGCATTATATTTCTTGGTTATTGTTTCTAGGCATTTTCTGATGTGTTCTGTTTATGTATTGGGTGTTGGAAGAGGATCAAAAATGCTTAAGAACATAGAATATGTATACATATTCTATGTTCTTAAGCATTTTATTAACGCTACACATTCTAATATAGCAACTATCATATGATTCCTTTCTGTGTTAAGTTTCTTGTGTATACGTCGTTTCACATATTACCAATTACCGTCAAAGACCAGCATCGGAGAAAACCTTTTGAAGGGATAAAATATCCTGTAGTTAAAAATGGACGGTATACAAAAATTAATCGCAGGAGTAAACATACGTCATGAGCTTAATGATGCTAATTTTTTATGATTCTTACAACTAAATTGTTTTTTTTTCTAAATTTCAGATGTACTGGAGAATGCACCTACGACAAATGGATTACATCTGTTGTGACTGTTGCCTAGCTCCCTTTACACAGTACTTACCGTAAAAGGCTAACGCTATAGCCGGAATGGAATGTACAGGACATGCATACACAAACGGCTTCCATCTGTTTTGAGTGTTGCCAGAGATAACCTGTTGCCTACCTCCTTCATTAATCTCCACAACAACCATGAATATGATAATGGAAGTATAAATTAGGTAAGTAATCCCTTGTAATTCCTCTCTTCTTTGCTCTCAACCAGTGTCACACGTCGACGTTGACTGTCCTCTATCTCTCTTTATATATTACTTGCCGTAAAAGACTAACATCGTAGAAGTCATTTTAAAACGATAAAATATTTTGTAGTTGGAATTAAACGGCACCCAAAAACTATCATGAATCTTCAGAATAACCATGATAGTACACATGGTGGTACACATACGTGTAGCATTAGCATAAATCCTTTAGAATCCCTTTTTTCTTTGCTCAATCAGTATTATATATTTGATGATCTCAATAACACCAGCTTTTTATGATTGTTCCCACTAAATTGTTTTTTTATAAATTTCAGAGAATACACTGGTGAAGATTTACGACAAACAGCTTCTTCCTGCTACAACTGTATTCGACCCCCCTTTATCCAGAATTGCCTGATTTACCGCAAGCATTTGTATTTATTAACAACTAATTGAAAGTAGTGAATTACATATTGTACTCTCAATATAAAACACTCTGTATAATTGAAGTTTTAAATAAAGGTTATATTAGAAATTAATTGGTTATATTTTTGATCACTTCATAAACACCTACAAGCATTTATAAGCATCAAAAAAGAAGTAAAAAAAAGGTGGGTAACGTCAACAGATTAAAAGCAATATATATGACTTTTGATTTTAGTACTAAAAAATGTCGTCAGGGGCGCTGTTGCTTGCTCCTAGTACAAATACCTCCTCGCTCTTCTG
>LR736882.1:4207507-4378134 GCA_902654985.2 Oryctes borbonicus
CCGAAAATGTTAGTACCAAAAAATGTCGTCAGGGGCGCTGTTGCTTGATCCTAATACAAATACCTCCTCGCTCTTCTGCTGTCCTGGTACCAGGAGTAAAATTGGTTAAAATTTTATAAAACTTGACCAATCTTAATTCCAACAGATTTCGCTAGGGGGCGGCACCGTGTACCGAAAATTTTAGTACCAAAAATGTCGTCAGGGGGCGCTGTTGCTTGCTCCTAATACAAATACCTCCTCGCTATTCTGCCATCCTGGTACCAGGAGTAAAATTGGTTAAAATTTTACAAAACTTGACCAATCTTAATTGCAACAGATTCCGCTAGGGGGTGGCACTGTGTGCCGAAAATTTTAGTACCAAAAGATTTCGTCGGGGGGGCTGTTGCTTGCTCCTAATACAAATACCTCCTCGCTCTTCTGCTATCCTAGTAATATTATAAAGACAGTGAACTCGTTTTGAGCGGAGTCATCTTGACCTAGCAACGCAAGCTTAACTGTTGTTCCATGTTAGGGGGAATTATTCCCTGGGAGAAGACATCCTCTTGGGAAAGAAGGATGTCTTCTTGAAAAAAAAGTCTTTGGAGAAAAGTATATAAAATTTTTGCAGTGTGTGACGTCACTATTTTCAGATTTTGGAAACGTGACGTCATCGTTTCAGATTTCGGAAACGTTACGTCATAATTTATAGAACAAGGGAAAAGTGACGTCATTATTTCCAGAGCATTAAAAAGTAACGTGATTGTTTTCGGGGGTTTAAGAAGTGACATCTTTACTTTTCTGTTCTGCTCTCAACAACAAAATTGTTCGAATTATTATTAGTTACTTGCTTTTATGTTGTTTTGAAAAGCTTTATTTTTTTCAGAGCTGTGGGGAATGTGGGAAGGAAAATGATAATCAATAATACGTTTAAAATAATTTATTCATTTCTGTTATATTACATATATACTGTTGTTACGTTGGAAAATATAGATTAAATATAGATTCATGTTTCAAGTATTTTATGCTAAATCTAATGTATTTATAATATAACTGGAAAGACTCTTGTGAAATGAACTATAGATTTTGTACAGTTTCGAAAATATTTTCCAAGCGACAAAACAAAAAACACGAACACAAAAATAAATTGCCAAAACATTAGAACAGATCGTTCAAATTGGTTCCTTAAAGCCAGGAGATATGAATTTTGCATCCTTAATATAATCTAGTGCTAGTACGGTCTTTGGCAGCAATAAACCAAGAGACCTTGCAAAAACCCCTCAGCATCTTTACTTGGTAATGGTATAATATCTTTTAATTTCTTTGGTTTCCAGCATGGCATTTTGGAATTACAATAGGGCAATGTTGTAACTCCGGGCCAAACAGTTTCGCTTGGAGTTCCAAATAGTTTGAAGATCTGAAATAGCTGCTCAATCTGGTTGTCACCTCTAAAGGCATTTTTCTCGTGAACATTTCAGCAAAAACACATCCGAGACTCCACATATCTGCAGCCCCGCCATAATCAGATGCACCTAATAGGAGTTCAGGTCCTATGTACCATAACCCAATGACTTTGTTAGGATGTGGCAAGTCATTTAAGTGAATATAAGTTCTAAGAGTAAAATCAGTTAGTTTGACATGACCTTTGTTATCCACTAATATGTTTGTAGGTTTAATAGTTAAACTGCCTTGTTGGCGGGATGTACTTAGAGGTTTCGTTTACAGACCGTATTCACGTCCTTCCGCCCTATTGACTTTGTTGACTATTATGTTCCTCCATATTGACTTATCTTTTGAACTGCTGATCTTTCTATTTGTTTTGGTTCTTTCTTTGTAATATAGTACGCACCAATTTGATGTAACATATAGGTATAATTTTTTTTTTTACTTTTTTTATTTTTTTTAGAGCAAAATTATTTTTTTATAATTTTTCTTGTAATTCTAATCTAATTCTAAATAGTTCTAATCTTGTACTAATATATAGTTTTTGTTGTCCTTTATATCGATTCTCTGTTGGGCAATAAATGTTTATTATTATTGTTTTATTATTACTATGATTACTATGATACATGTTATTAGTAGTTCCATCATGTTACTCTTTATTACTTCGCATGGTTGGTCCCATATTTAATTGTAAACCCGACTGACTAGTGCATAGTATAAATAATTAATGAAACTATTCAATTTTGGCACTAAAAAATTAAGTCAAAATACAACCTAACTTATTTTCAAAAGTAAAGTTAACAAACTATCAGGACATTTACATTCCATTCCTAAGAATGTAAATGTCTTGGTAGTTTCTAATTGTGATTCGTCATTATTTCAACTTTTGTCTGGTAATTATGTTTATCTGCAATCATAATCGCTTCGACATCCAATGTAGTATCTTGAGCACGCATCGAAATGAATAATTGTAATAATTACTAACTACAGGTTGGTAGTCCTAGAATTACAATTCAATTCTAAACACAAAAATGTTTATATAGACAAGCTAGAATCTAGCATCATAAGTGAGCAAGTGGTAGAGCATCAAAGAATCTTTACCCTTAAAAAAAATCCATTATAAATTCAGTACCTACATAACTCGAATGCTTTCGCAGTTTGCACAACAGGGCTCAATTTTGCGAGATAAAATATTAAACACCTGTATTTCATAGCTTGTTACAATTATGTAACAAGCTATGAAAGCTCGTATTAACGAGGGTTCGATAATTACTTGGCCTTGACAAAACACTGGGAAGAATGAGTTGTAATCGAATATTTGTTTATGAAAAAAAAACGAACGATGAGGTACAAATGGAATACAGTAACGTATATGGGGACTCTGCATCTTCGTTATCGACCATATTTTATGGTCAGATATATTTGATGAAGAACGTTCAGATCGTCCAGATGAGGTCATTACAATAGAAATGATTGAAAAAATTCACGACATGACGGAGATTGAACGTGGGCATCTCGATTGATCGGGTGCACAGAATTGAGCAACTTACTTAAAAGTAAAGAGGCTTTTTACAAGATGCCTGCCATAATTGCTCACAATTAACCATAAACACGCACGTATGCCAATTTCAAAGGAATGGGGGCGAATATGAAAAAATGGCTCAAATGATTAGGTATTCACCTCGCAATATTTATAGAACTGTTCGTATCTCTGTAAAAATAAGTTTAACTAAAAAATAAAATTAATGTTTTCATTTGTTGTAATGGTTTATGAATTTTTACTGCTGAAAAATGTTCTTACTTAACTTACGTAACTTTACTAATTAACTACGTAACTATTATTATTTTTGTGTTCGTATAACGTAATATGAATTTGAGAGCATCATGTTAAATGCAAATATGTAATAAAAATAAAGACAAGATAACTATCCTATTATTTACGTTTAAGAATTTATTTCCTAATATATCAAATTTTACACATATATATATTATTTAATAGTTTGAAAAGACTTAAAAATAAAAACTATACCAAAACTACTACAAACAAAATTATATTTTTGCTAGCAGGGTAGCAATAATAAAAACAACATGAAATAAATTAAAATGTTCCAGAACAACTTTTCCATCCGAGTGGTCCATCCTCCAGGTGGATTTTAAGACACCGCTCACATTTTATTTCTTCGGTGCAATGAAATAGCTTTAAAAGTGGCAATGAGAATCATCGATTGCTTAATATGAAACACTCTTCGACATCGGTATGTCCATACCGAGCGTATCGCCATCTGCGGGGTGTAGCTTTTACCTAACAGGATGGGGTCTGTTGCCGTACAAGGATGATCCAAGGGAGATGACAGCATGGAATCACCATTTACATCATTGACAGGGGTCACCATCGTCCATCGTTGTCGTTAAACTTAAGGTAGCATCCGTCACAACGTCAGGCATCTATAATTTATTAGTTTTTTAATGCAGCAGAAATTAAAGTTTATAGTAAATAACCCGTGATTTTCAAAAGTCAGTACAATACCGTAGAATCGAGTGACTTGAGTTCGTAGGGGTGGCTTGACACAGGGTGGCATTTTCTTTTTTGAACTACGGTTGCCATCTGTTAGATGGATGGACAACTTCAACAATTTTTTAAAAGAAGTTCATCTTGAGGTATCAGTAGCATCAAATTATATTGCTGATATTTTTTCTACAATAGTTTATTGTCTTTTAAAGAGGCTCTGAACCTCAGTTTTGTTGATTTTAGTATTTGAGGTTAGGAAATGTTTTTTTACATATTTTGGGTAACTTGACAATAATGCCAAACAAATATAAGAGAATTTTAGAAAAAAACAAAATAACATGATTTTTCGAAAGAAGAACTGGAAGAAGCCCTAATGCGGTGACAAAAAGTTATATTACATGAGGGATATCAAAATCTACATTATACCGAAAAAATAAAAATAAACACATGAAAACTCAAGGTGGCCAGACTTCATTGTCAAAGGAAGGAAGTGGTTCCAAAAAAATACTATTTTGTGTGCTGCGGAGTGGGGATTTCCCTTAGATAGAGATAATATTAAGGATCTCTTTCGAAATACGACGCGTTTATTGCTCGTCATCACGAACTAACCATTCGCCTATCAGAAAATTAAAGCGAAGTCGTGCTGCTGTTGCCACTGACACCTTAAATTAATATTTTGATAAGTTGGCTATTATTAAAGATATTCCTGATGAAAATGTCGTCAATTATGATGAGACGTGTTTTACCGATGACCCTAGACGAACAAAAGTTGTTGTTCCACCACGCCAAATCTTCAACGAGTGTGATATTTTCCGTTAGTTGATCAGGAGTTATGTTGGCGCCTTGCATTGTATATAAGGCAGATTAGCTGTAGTCTACATGTGCAAAAAATAGTCCGGAAAACGACCGGTATAATCGCAGCAAATCTGGATGGTTTGATCTACACTTATTAGAAGACTGGTTTAAGTGTATCGTTCTCCCTTATTTTTAAAAATTTGAAGGTCCGAAGGTGTTGATCGGTGACAATTTAACCAGTCATATTTCCAAGAGTGCCAAAACAATAGTATCTGCTTTATTTTGTTGCTGCCCAGTAACACGCATCTTACGCAACCGCTAGATGTTTGCTATTTCAGACCAGTGAAAGGTAAATGGAAATGTGATTTAACTAAGTGGAAGCAAACACAACCTCTCTGCAGAAGGAAAGATTCATTCCCTGTTCTACTCAAAGCAACATTAGTACAACTAAGGGTAAAAAATGCTGATAACATAAAGGCCGGGTTCAAAGCGACAGGACTTATTCTTATTAATCAAGAAGTTGTAAAACGACTCCCTTCTCAAGATCAGCCTGTTCGGGAAATTGTCAATTGTGTTGAAGGATACGATTGAAACAACAGGGAAGAGCATCTCGGTGGAAGATATAGAAGCAGAAGTGTCAACATCTCAACGAAATATAAACGAGAAAATGGTGGCAGTGCAACTATCTAAGCAAAAGAAAATTATTTAAAAAAATCCTAAACCATGCAACTCCAATAAATACGAACTTTCTTCTGAAAGTGAGATAGATGAAATAGAACTTGAGCACGAGACTCCGAAGATAATTTACAAACGCGAAATTAAGACAACATGGAAAATTATGAATCTGTAGAACTTCACTCATTTCAATGTGGAGAGTTTATTCTCGTAAACTTGAATACAGAGAAACGGTTTGTAAAATATGTTGGAGAAATCTGCCATGTCATAGATGATGAGACGTAATAGACGTATGTCTCCTTACTCCACAGCGCATTCGCCGAGAGCGTTTCAGGTTTTATAAACAAATATGTTACTCACCTATCTTGAACTTGATGTCAAATCACCTATATGACTGTGCTTATTGGCAATTTGACAATTTGAATGATTTTTCGTGACATTTGACATTTTATGGCATAATACCTAATTTTTATTTTATGATTTATTTATGTATATGCCAGTTATTATTGAAGTAATGTTAAGACTATACCAGTCAAGTGACACAATTCTACAGTATCGTAACTAATTAGAATAGGCCTACCAGTTTTATGGTTTTTACGTGAAAACCATAAAAGTGGTAGTGGTAACATTCAAGCTCTGGAGGTGTAAAACAATTTTAAAACTTTACATTTCCAAAGTTTGAATACAACGATATGAAACATGTTGTAGCTACGTGCATATAGTCTTTTTTACATTAAAATAAAAAAAAATTAAGACTAAGCAAGAAAGAAAATTATAAATAACATAGATAGAAAGGAATATTTTCAACAATCTCCTTAATTAAAGCCTTACCTTTGGAAATGAATCAGAAATTAATATTGAAGACATAATTGAGGCAGTAGTTTATGGTCTGCAATTTTTGACGAGGAAGATGTACCTTGCCAATTGATGTCTAATATTGGAAAACCATGCAATTTTGCTTGACATTCTAATTCCTGTAAACAAAATTTCATAGTAAATTAAACTAAAGTATAATCAATAGTTTTGATAGTACAAAAAATATAACAAATTGATTAGGTTAATTTACCTATGTTGAAAGCACACGTGTTTTGGCTCTCTTGACATTTTCAGTATCCAGATTTGAGTACATAAATAAAACTTTAATACGAAAGTATTAATTAATACAAGGAAGATTTAAACGAAATGAAGAAAAAGAAAAAAAAAACGAACACAAAAATCAGCTGGTAAAACGTTGAAACAAATCATTCAAATTAGTCCTTCAAAATCAGGGGATACAAGTTTAGCATCCTTAATATAATCAAGTGCTAGTAGGGACATTGGAGAGGGACGCTTTTCGGGTGCTAATGCTAAGAGACTCTGCAAAATCTCCTCAGCATCTTTATTTGGCACTGGTACAATTTCTCTCAATTTTTGTCCTTTCCAGCATGGCATTCTGGAATTATAGAAGGGTAATGCTGTAACTCCAGGCCATACAGCTTCATTCGGTGTTCCAATTACTTTGAAGATCTGGAATAGCTGCTCAATCTGGCTGTCACCTTGAAAAAGCGTTTTCCTTGTAAACATCTCAGCAAAAACGCAGCCTAGACTCCACATGTCTGCAGCTCCACCATAATCAGGTGCACCTAACAGTAATTCAGGTCCTGCGTACCGTAATCGAACGATTTCATGAAGATGTGGACAAGTGTCTAAATTCACATAAGCTCTAACGGAAAAATCAGTTAGTTTTACATGGCCTAAGTTGTCCATTAGTATGTTTGCAGGTTTAATAGCTCTATGTAGTATATCATGGGAATAAAGGTATACAAGACCCTCAAGGATTTGTTTCATGTAGCTTCTGATAAGTTCTTCTTTAATCTCCGTGACATTCGATTTTAAGTACGTTTTCAAATCCATCTCTAAATATTCCATAACTAGATGCATTGTGTTCATATTAGTATACATTACATCTATTATTTTTACCAGCGAGGGATGATCAAAGGACTTGAATAAATCCACAGCGAGTAAAATATTCTCGGTTAGATTAAACACAAAATCTTCTAAGATCATCTGTTTCCATGCAACTACACCTCCTGTTTCACTATCTTCACTTTCATAAACAACCGCATACGTACTTGAACCTATTTTCCGCCGTCTTACGTATTGTTCTAATCTCCTAGAATCGATAGCGAAAATACCTTCCACAAATTCATTCGCCATCTTTCTTACGTAGAGGTTTTAACACAAACTTAAAGCCGTAACACTATGGCGTCCGTTCAAGCGAATTAAATACTGACGCATGCGAAAACAATAATCAAACCTATAAACCCATGGCATGACGGTAGTTAACTTTTGGCGGGAGGTTCAACTTCCGAATTGAAATTAAAAGTTTTAGAATTAAGATCAAATAAAAATTTGTGTGCCGATGGAGTGATTATTTTACAATTGTTAAATTTTTCATGGAAATACAGTGAAAATGGAGCGAAAATTAACACTTTTAGTTTACAGTGTTGAGGTTAACAAAATAACTTTTCATCACGAATTTCGTTGTGAAAAGTAAACAATGAATAAATAACAGCCAGCTTGTTAATAAATAAAAAAAAAAAAACAAAAAATAACCTCAGGCTACTAGGCTCACAGATAAATGAGCTTATAAAATAAAACTGTTAAAAAGTTGGATATCATTTTTAAAAACAACTAGGCTACATTCTCATAGCAGCGTACCCCTCTTTTTCTTTCTGAAATATTTTGAAAAATACCCATTCTGGATGCGTAATGAATATGACATTTTTTTTATTCTTTTGTAAGAGTGATTTGATAAAGTTTTATTAAAAAAAAAAACAGATTTAATGACTTTCCATTTGAAAGTTTCATCATAATTGTCGAACACGTTGTATAATGTTATCGAAAAATATATGATCAACAATTCTGTAAAATTTCAATTTTCCAAGTTAAAAAATTGGGAATTGAAAAATGTTATAATATATAGGTTGTTATATTTAAAATAATAAAGTTGATAGCTACTTCGGATATTACCGGGAGTCTTAAATAATTGAAAATATTTTGATTCAATAGCAGTTAACATACCTTGTACAGTTATTAAATCAAATTTGGTTGTCAACGGTATAAAAATCGGCAGTTAAAAGCGACATTTAAGGCAAATACAATTTACAGGCAACTCTACGCGTTTTTCAGGAAATAAGCTATTAAGTAAAATCTTAAATTTCAACAAAATTCCTCCTTTTTTTAAATAAAAAAGATAAAATATACGTTGCAAATATTTAATAATTTTAAATCATATCGGCTTGAATTGATATTTTTTTATAAACGATGAATTTTAGATATAAATACATTAAAAATAGAACAAGTTCCTTTTTTTAAATTATAGAGTCAATTGAATACTAAACAAGGTTTGTTAGGTGAAATTTTAATTTCTACCAGCAAGGGAATACTGACAGATTTCGATCCAACTTTAGTATAAGCATCAAAATTGAATACTAAACGGTTTCAAAGTTTCCTCTAATACTCTTCGCCAGGTAGCATGCATAATAAACCTACACAAAACCAATGGTAGCAATGATTCGATAAATAAAACACAAAACATCAGAAGACATTAAACACTTGTATTTTATAACAAGCTATAATAATTGTTTCAAGTCAAAGATTAAGTTTGTTATACAATAGTATTAATAAAACTGTTTGTATACCTGTAAAAATAGGTTAATCAAAAGGTAAAGTTACGAAATGATTTTCATTTATTGTAGTGATTTATGAATTTTCACTACTCTAAAATGCTCTTAAGCAACTTTATCTTTATTTACAGTATACTCTAGGTTGTCTGAAGACAGGTTATCACATTCGATGTAACTTGGAAAGAATATCTACACATAACCAATTGAGTTTTTTTCTTAATATCACTATCATATCAACGTAATATGAATTTGAGACCATCATGTTTTATATATACATAGTCATTTTAAGGCACATGTTCATAAATGTTTAGTAAAAATAAAGGCAATTGAACTATCCTATTCCTTACGTTGAATTTCTTTTCATCCTTTAAAACGCAAAGCCCATGAGCGAGATCAACCATGTTACCATTGTAATTAGCAAGTTGTAGAAACCTATTTAATGCATTCGAGTTGATGGTGTTCTACCATTGGTGTATTAGGGTTCTTTTGATCTCCGCCGACAGATCTTGCGTTTAAATTATTGACATTAATAATACTTTGACATAGTGTGAGTGTTCCTTTTAAGAATTCTTGGTACATTGAAATCTATCTAATAATATGTTAAAGCTTATATATACGTACGGTATTTAATACTTTGAAAGGTTTAAAACTATATCAAACTAGTACAAATAAAATCGTTTCATTTCGTTACATAACTCTAGCTATATATGTATAACATCTCACTGTGATAACTTCATATATATTTGTTTTAACATCTAAAATACTATCTGAATCAAAATACAAATAAAATATATTTTTTTGCTAGCGGTGTAGCAATAACAAAAACAATATGAAATAAATTAAAATGTTGACAGTGCGCAACATATGTTCCAGAACAACTTTTCCATCTCGACGCGTTTTTCCGGGCGGATTTTAAGGCACTGTTCACATTTTATTTCTTCGATACAAAGAAATAACTTTAAAAGTGACAACGAGAACCATCGATTGCTCAATATGGAACAATCTTCGACATCGGTATCATGCTATCATGTCCATATCGAGCGTGTCGCCATCTACGGGTTCTATGTGACTTGTAGGTGTCGGTAGTCTTTGCTCTAACAGGATAGGGTCTGTTACCGAACCAGGATGGTCCGGTGAAGACAATAGGGGATCACAGTGAAGCGCGTGGGGAGATGACAGCATGGGATCTCCATTGACACCATTGACAGGATGGTCATCATCGTCCATTAGTTCGTCCATCGTTGTCGTTAAACTTAAGGTAGCATCCGTTATAACGTCAGGCATCTGTAATTAAATAACTTTTGAATATAACAGAAATTAATGTTTACAGCAAAATTAAATAAAATACATAAAAAAGAATATTTTCAACGATCTTCTTACACTCACCTTTGGAGATGGATCAGAAATTAATATCGAAGACATAATTGAGGCAGTAGTTGGGGTTTGCATTTTTGAATAACTGTTGTACAAACATCCAGAGGACGATGTACCTTGCCAATTGAAGTCTGATATTGGAAGGCCATGCGATTTTGCTTGTCGTTCTAATTCCTATAAACACATTTTCACAGTAAATTAAATCAATACGTCAATAATACAAATAATGCAAAACAAATCGGTTAGGTTAATTTACCCATGTCGAAAGTAGGACACGTGTTTTGGCTTCCCTGACATCTTGAGTATCCAAATTTGTATGTAAAAATGTATAAACAAAACTTTAATACGAAAATATTAATTAATATAAAAAAGATTCAAATAAACCCAAAAATAAACTAGTAATACGTTAAAACAAATCGTTCAAACTAGTTCTTCAAACCTAGGAGATACAAGTTTTGCATCCTTAATATAATCAAGTGTTAGTAGAGTCTTCGGAGAGGGACGTATTAGAGGGTAATAAGTAAGAAGACGTTGCAAAATATACTCAGCATCCCTATTTGGTACTGGTACAATTTTTTGCAAATTCTTAGCTTTCCAGTTTGGCATTCTGCTATCATAATAGGGTAATTTTGTAACTCCGGGCCATACATTTTCATTCGGAGTACCAAATACTTGGAAGATCTGAAATAGCTGATCGATCTGGCTGTCGCCTCTAAAAAGTATTTTCCTTCTGAACATTTCAGCAAAAACACAGCCAACACTCCATATATCTGCACCCCAACCATTATCAAATCCACCTAATAGTAGTTCAGGTCCTAGATACCACAATCCAACAACTGTATGAAGGTACGGAGAATCATTTATTGTCACATAACTTCTACGAGTGAAATCAGTTAGTTTTATATGGCCTTGGTTGTCCATTAGTATGTTCGCAGGTTTAATAGCCCTATGTGCTATACCATGCGAAGAAAGGTATACGAGACCTTCAAGGATTTGTTTTAAGTAACTTCGGATGAGTTCTTCCTTTATTTCTGTAATATCTGATTTTAAATATCTGTTCAGATCCATCTCTAAATATTCCATAACTATATGCATTGTCTTCAGATTAGTATACATTACATCTATTATTTTTACTAGAGAAGGGTGATCAAATGACTTGAGTAAATTTACAGCGAATAAGGTTTCTTCGGCTACATTGAACAAAGAATCTTCCAAGATTATCTGTTTTAACGCTACTGTATCTCCTGTTTCACTATCTTCCGCTTCGTGGACGACCCCAGAAATACCTGAACCTATTTTACGGTGTTTTACGTATCTTTCTAATCTGTTTGAATCTATTGCAAAAATACCATCAGCAAACGTATTCGCCATTTTTCTTACGTAGAAACTTTAGTCCAACACAAAATTGCTGTTATATTTTCACTTGGTAGCACTATGGCGTCTGTTGGGACGAACAAAATAGTGGCGCATGCGGTAGTAATGATCAAACCTATAAACGGAAAACTTTTGGCGGGAGATTCCACTTTTAAATTCAAACCGTTACAATTCAAATTTAACGGAAATTTAAGCGTTATCGTGTAAGCCAAAACACGGGTACTCATTACGACGATTATCATAAATTACCTGTATTCGCAATTGCAATCGCCTATTAATATGTTCAGTTTGTTTATGTTTAGCTTCGTTTTGTCTTAACCTTAGGATTTCATTTTTAAGACACTTGATGTATTCGACTGATGATTTCAATATTGTCCCTTTATTGGGGCGAACATCTCGGACATCACGAACAATTTCGAAATACGGGTCGTTATTTTTCGGAAGTAATGTTCCTAATTCCTTTATTCTATCGTTTATGTTAAATCGCCTTCTTCGTTCAACTGAAACAAACCAATTCGCGTCAATGCAAAGTAACATATTCACATAAAGGCTGTAACAGTACTCACTCATATTATGGTTATCTTTTTTTTGTCTATCCTTGGCTATGGCGTGCAATTCAGCTTCCGTATAGATAATCGGTTCAGATTTAATATTTATTTCAGCGCTTGTTAATGAATTATCTGATGTTTTAAAACTATCTGATGCCAAAGAACTTGATTCTAACGATAGTAAATCGTCTATAAGGTCTTCTGCCTGTAACACAATACAAAAGAAAAAATCAATATTTTTCTAAAATAATTATTCGATACACGGTTTTGTATTTAAATATCGCGCCAATATTACAATAGGTTTGGTAGAAAATGCGTACGCGCGCATAATCAGTAGTAAAGAACAATGTAAAAGATGCTCCTAAAATCAATATTAAACAATAAACCGGTTTCATAATAGTTGTTTTATTCTCATTGTATTCAACAAATTACTGATAAATGGAGTCATTTAAACGGAAAACGTAGGGATAAAAATGATTCCATCTAAAATGTTTGTTAATTTTTAAGAAATTACCCAGTTTGTGCATTAAATGCTAACGTGCCATTTCTAAAAGTGGCCAAGTTCAATACTATTGTAGAACGTAAAATTATATTAAAAATATTTATCTAAGGGAGCTTTAGAAAACATAATTAACTCAATAGTGTTGATAGATGTGCAAAATTTATTATGACAACTGTCCTAATCAACAAATAAAAAAATATGTATGTCAATATACATTTACATATAAACGTACTTTATTACATATTTATTTTACCAAGTTAAATATCGTAAGGAATTTTGCATCCTTTTTTAAAGTAAGTACAGAACTTACAAATCCCGTACTAATTTAGATTATTTCGGATTAAGAAATAAAACGTGCTATAATCTGAAACGTCCTAAAAAATTAAACCAGATCGAGATTATGGAACCTACGGATTTTGATAAATACCTCTCATAAGCTTATTACGAAATTAAATGCATAGACATATTTATATTGCAAAAAAAAATTACTCCCTAACGATAGAAAGAGAAAAAAAATATCTATTAACTAGGCTACACATACAATTACAATCCAAGAAGCGGGTTCATTCAAGGCAACTGAAAGTGAAATGATGAACTATTTTTCGTAGAAAACGCGGTCGATTAATAATTTACATTATGTAGATATTTCCTGAAATAATTAGGGTAATTTTGTAATTTTTAATTAAACAAGAATTTCTTTGACATTAAAGTACGTCGATTAATCAACAATACTGTGAATGTGCAGTTTAATCGATAAAAAAAATGTATCATATACGCTATTTCAAGGTCAAGGTTACATCAAAACATATTCTACTATTTTAGCAACCTATATACGCTTAGATCAAGAATATACGGGGTGCGTTCAAAAAAATAACAGTAATCATTTAACATGGCGTTTGTGCATTTATTTTATAATAAAGTTAATTTTACTACACTTTATACTACTTCTATAAATTACAATTAAGTAAAACTAGGTGAAATAAAAAAAGAACTTTAGTAAATATATTACAATGTTTAATAATGTCAGGTTGACATTATTTGAACTGCAGATAAACTGAAAATTTATTACACGTCGTATGTAAAGAATAATTACAATGTGCAGAGACAGGTCGATGTTGTAATATTTGATCTAAATTTATGTAACATCTATAATATTATTTACATTTGTTGACGTTAAGGATATTTGATACAATTTGACTTTAGCCTTAAAGATTATGAATGGAAGTACATTGAATAATTACTACAAACGTATTTATTATGTTTGTATACACGTATGTATATATGTATCTATCTATATATATATATATATATATATATATATATATATATATATATATATATTCTGTCCGAATTAAGGTTACAGAAATTCATTCTTGCCAAGGACATCAACTCTCTTATTAATGGTTATTATCATAATACACCGATTTCATTTCATAATTTTATAATAGAACCAAAAATATGATTTTTAGAAAGATTTACTGTTATTATATTTACTTATAAAAGAGAATTTCAAGACGATTTTTCAAAAATATAGGAAACAATTCTATTTTAAAAAATGAATTCTGAAAATTTACCGAGAGATAAGACTTGAACTTACAAATTTATCTAACGTAAATGGAAAATTAAGGATTTTTTTTAAAGTTCAAGGAACAACATCATTCATTCAATACTGATCCAACATCTTCATTGGTAATACATTTTTTCCTTGGGGCTAAAATGAAAATTTGTGAAAAATCATGTAATCAAGGATAACTTTTCTCAATGCCGACGGTCGTCAAGCGCATCAATAACATTCTTAATCACATCTAAATACCAAAATCTAATTAATTATAAAATGTGTGAATTTACCTGGGCACAAAACAATTAGGTTTAGATTCGATAAGATTGTAAGTAAAGAAAGTTATTGTTATTCTCCTTTTTTTTATAGTAATCACGTACGTTTCTGATAACAGCCAAACACCCAACAAATACATGCAAACCAGATTGTGGATAATTTAAAATGTTTTTCTCAAGTAAATGCGTTACTCTAGATTTACTATGTTTGTATTTCGTAACCACCTAGCCATTTCTAAGTTCTAAAAAAAAAAAAACAAATATATTTGGAAATCTTTATCTGAATGCAGTAGTTAAGAAGAGGATTAAATTTATGTTGTATTATCTCTACGTTGCTTGCTTGTTTTGAATAGAGGGTGTTATTAAATAGAATAATATTAATAATTTTCCGCGATGAGATTAGACTACGCATAAAGATTGGGATCGCCAATAGTTTTGACACGATTGCCAATTTACTAAGAGAGCACTTGCCGGTATTATTCAATTACGACAACTAAATGACAGTTCAAGTGTTTTTTCCCTTTAAATTACTTTTAATCAAATAATTATAATAGCATAAGAACATAAGTCAAATGTTAATGTCGAGATTCAGTGTTGTCTATGTGCTGTGTTCTTAAAATGTTTTCAGATATTTTCCCTTCTTTGTTAATATAAAAGTATTTTATGCTGCTGCTTGTACATGTATAACGAAAGCTTTGTTCCTAGAAATAATTTATATACACTTTAAAACGTTCTGTGGTTGGTAAATCTGCCAAAAAGAACAAGCTACGTTCACATATCGTTGCATAAGAAACCAAATTTATGCCATTGCAATAAATTAAAGCAAACATATATACGTATATCTACATATACAGATAAACTCATCGGGAGAACTCAATAATATTATTGAACACTTGACAATATATTAAAGCCTACGCCTATGTATTATTGAATATCTTTAATAATCTGATACTTGCCGTTATATCGGAAGTAGCTGTCAACTGTCTTATTTTAAATGGAACAGCCTGTGTGTTATTACACTTTTGAATTCCTAATTCAATTTTAAGGTTTGTTGTACGTTGTGAATTTTTATAACTGTGAAAGTGTTTAACTTGGAAAATTAAAATTTTGCGTAAGTGTTTTTCCAACGTGTACCCATTCATATATCGACCGATGCAGTTCCTCGTAAGACAGCTGTATATTTTATAATTTTAGACGAAAAACACTTGTGTCGCGGGTTAAAAATATACTTATTGTGCACCAAATTTACACTTCTTGAATGTGGGGCTGGGTGGTCTTCAAGTTGTACATAGTACAATGTGGGCAATTGTCGTCATTGATCTAACCACACGTATGTATTTTTTATTTTTTAATTTTATAGAAAAAAATCAAAATCTCTTGTAGTTGTTATAACGATCTCATCCACCCTACCTTTATATTTTGAAAGATGATTTATTATATACGAAATTATGTGACCTTCCATCATTCGTCCAAACTACTCAAACTTTTTGAGTTGTTGAATTTAAAGTATAAATATATAAATGATTAAATTAACTCTTATTAATTTGATCATTAAAAATGCATAGAATTTAACCAAACACTGTTATTGCTAAAATAGGCAACTACATTCTGGCGTGCGTGTTAGACATGTTTTTGAATACGTCTGCTGCTTAGACGTCAAATAAAAATCAGAAAATGTTGAATTCCAAAAAGTTCCTGTAGATTTTCTCAATATTCTGATAACAAGAATGATGTTTTTCTCTCTAAAAATTAAAAAACCCAAATATAACCAGTGTACAGGATGTTATGTACTTATTTCATTCAAACTTCACGAGTATGAAAAGCAAGTGGTTATGTAAAAAAAACGAAATTCTGTAATAATTTTGTTAAACTTGATTCATTAGATTAAGCATGTGTAAGCTAGAAAATAATTTTCCTCCCGAAATATTTAAAACTCCAAAATTGATATACGACATTGTTTGCTTTAAACAAATAAGCACGTCATATATCTTAAAGTTATCTTCATCCGTTAAGAAGGGAAAAATACGAAAGAAGACGCTTCTATAAAGTTAAATAAAAAATCATGACGTGAATAGTTAATATCGTAAAAAATTAGCGAAACCTTAACGCAACGCAGTGACGTAGGGAACAAGTAAACACAATAAATCTGGACAAATCTTCTAGGTAACAGATTCTGTTACGTAAGGAGCTAGCTTAAACAATAATAGAAAAATAATTCGCACATTTCCTGTGTTTAAAAAGCTGTTAGTGGCCAATGAATATAATATCACTAAACAGCTGATTTCAAGGACGAAAAACCGTAATATTCTTACTATGAAGAGGTAGTACAGCAATAAATTGGGTTGTGCGTTTGAAAAATGGACTTTAAAAAGCATTTCCGCCGCGATTGGTGATGCGAAAAGTGTGTTAAAAATTAACACAAACTGTAATAGTATACGATATCGTGGCCAACCGGTAACAATGCGTTAATGCTGGAAAAATTGTAGGTTCTACAGTTCATTTAATTCACCTTGAATACTGCTAGATTCATATTTTATCATAATGATTCAACAGATTGCTTTATTCCGTGATATTCAGCGGTTCCAAAATTGTTCAATTAACGCACTAAAGTATTACCTAAGTATTTACTTTACGCAATAATGAAATGTAATTCGTTATCCGGATTAAAATATTATCGCTTCCTTAAAGTTACTTGAAGTGTAGTAAATGATTTCCTTAATTCCCTAATTCCCTTAGACTATTTAATAATATTTTGTGGCATTTCAAGAACCTAAAACTAGCAAATCTTCTATTTCTATCTTCAAACGTAATGGCGATCTAACACCTATTATATATTATAGGATTGGTATCAAAGTTCATTGGATTGGGAAAATCGCAAATGAAGGAATATTTTACTTATTGTAATTATTTAATTTTAGATAACGAATTAACAAAGAGGAACATTCCCAGGGTACTTTTTGCAGTGTCATTTAGAAGCTAGGCATAATTGGTATACAGCATACGATTTGAAAATCCCTGATAAAAGCCAGACAATAAAGTAGTACTAATGGTACTTCGAATATGCATGACAGCCAAATGTCATTTTCTTTTGTACAACCGATAAGACTACTTAAATATTGATAATATCAAACATAAGCACCTCAATAGATATACAGGATGTTTAATCTCCAAACGGCGAAAGTTCTTTATAATTTCGGTTCCCGTAAATAGAAGTATCTTGATCTAAATATAGGATTAGGACAGCAAGCGTTAACAACATGATTGGATTAAGTGGTTATAAACTCTACCAAATCCTGTTTAACCAGTGCAACATTTACAAGAGAGCTTCAGAGTTTAAATCTACCGAGTGTTCTCAGAACAAGTAAAATTATAATTGCAATCGTGATAACAAGTTAAAAAATTACGCAATGCCGATTGTTAGCAAGTATTACATCCAATAAAATCCTATTGGCTATTGAAATTAAGCAACCTATGCTAAAAACAAATAAAGAACTCACTTATTGTAGAAAAATGGGTCCTCCAAACGTGATAATTGTGGTGCTGGATAATTGTCTTTCGCGAGAATGTTTAAATTAGTATTTACAATATCGTTATTAGAACGCGAATGAAAAGAATCAATAACAAGTGCAGCACGAAATAGTTACATCATGATCGTGAACAATGAAGTAATAAAACCTACAAAAACCTTTTTCTTCTTCTTTTTTTTAAATCGAATATGCATATATTTTTCTTCAAAATCTAATAAGAGTAATTAGAATTTTATATCACATATAGATTACAAGGACTTTTCCTACCGGAAATAAAGCTTTAATTATGACATTAATATTAACACTTATTAATTATATTAATGACTGCCAATTAGCAAAGATCGTCTCCTTCAAGGAAGCTGTTGTGAAGATAATCGTCTAGAATTGTTTCTTCTGTTAGATACCTTTTTATGAGCAAAAAAATTGTGTATGATAATATATGCATTCAAATGTCAGGTCATTGTGAAAATAGATGAAATATTGTGGTCTGTTTACTTGTAGGTAGGCAGCCGGTGCTATTATACATATCGATTTTTAAATTTAACCTTATTCCACAATCAGATAACGCAATACAAATACACACAGGTTTAAAAATGAATTACTGGCATGTTCGTAAAACTAATAATTAAATCAAAACTTGTGAATTGCACATTTCGTAACGCCAATTCGAACTTCTATTTCTATTATTAAGTCAACTTTTTAAATCGGCTAATAATAAAGTAATAATTTTAACTTAACACATTAAACATATTTACATAGTGGATGACACATTAAAATCGGCATCTTTTAATTTATCTCGCGGAGGTAAACATATTCATTTATGTATATGTATCCATCAAGAAAAGAAAACCGGATTACCCTTCTTGAAGTAAACTAATTCGCCTTACGCATAAATCAAAACCACAATTAACTATTATAAGGTATTTATATAATTTGCCCTAATAGGTCGTGATTCTAATAGTTAACAGTATTCAGTGCATTTAATATATATTTTAAAGGTAATTTATATTTTATAATAATCGGCATTAAATAACGTTTTACACAATTAATCTAGATTAGAAGATAACAAATTTAAAAGGCATTAAACATTATGTTGGGTAATAAATGAATTAATAATTTTGTTTTTTCTTTAATTCTCTTATAATAACAATTTACTAGAACATCGTACAACAACAATATCTAACAGATATTAAGTGTATTTAACATCAGATAATATAGAAAATATTGTCAACAAATATGTAGCAATTTTATTGATAAAAAAAAAATCTAGGTATTCGTTATTAATCAGTGCAATAGCAAAGAAAATTCTTGATTGAAGTTATTCACTATCAGCGATACATGAATTTAATTATCAAATACTTTTACTAATTTCAACACTACCTTTTTAAAAAATTACAAACAAAAATGTTTCTTGTAACATCGAACGTAAGTAAAGGTAGCGTAAAAACCCCAATTCTCGGTATACTTTCGTGTTGCGTACCAGTCGGAGAAAATTTTAAATGAATTCTTGAAAACCCCGTGGTTTGTTGTTGCCATCGAAGGTTAGAGAGAGATGGAAGGTACACGAGGTCTAGTGTAGTATTCATAATAAAGAATACAAATTTATTAGCGTATACATTTGTTGGGAACTTAATTTTCAATTTAAAAATTAAAATGAAAAATAAATTACCTTACGTCTTCTAGTGATAATATTGTATACAGGCATTTTTATAGGAATTCGAACAAAAAAGCGTCTCACAAAACTAAATTTACGATCACAGAACAATAAATAAAACTCGAAGGAAAAAGAGTAAATTTCCTATGTGTTAGGTCAAAAATATGTAATTCATCACTAATTTTGGTTGATATGCGTACACTAATTATTGTCTGTTGTAATTTTTCCGAAGTCTACGTCTGTATAGAGCGTGCACTGTCAGATGAGAGCGAATTTTCACTGCTAGCAGCACAACAACAGATAAATAAATGAATTGAGTATTTTTCACAGGTGTGCTGAATACGATTTGTAGTTCGCGCTGTTTCGTACGGTGGCAATGCTACCAATCCGATAAGTTCTAGAGCTATACAGCGCCGTTCACCACGAGTAACGCTCGTATAAAAAGGTAAACACGTACTACTACACTAGTAGCCACTACACAAAGTCGGGCTATAACGACGAAAGATAAAGTGTAATTGACTAAACAGACAAACAATTTAAACTTCTCGAAGTAGAGGGGCGTTATGTAATATAATGTACGCCCCTTTTTTTCAATTTCAAGTGCATTTTATTCACAAACGTGCGTTTTCAACAAAAACAATACAAATTAGTGACTAACTTTACTATAAAACTAACTGCACGCGTTTTACAATCGAACTTGTACAGTCCCTTGCCATTAGATTAGCTCCAGCCTACTATGAGTTTAGAATTACTCACTACAGGTTTAGCAAATAGTAAAAAATTAAAACATATATAACAATGAAGTAAAAACTGAAAAACTAAAATTACTTTGATGTGAGGTAGATATTTGAGAATTTTTAATTGACATATTGTTTATTTAATATAATAATTTGTAAAAATACTAAATCAAAGATTTAATAAGAACGAGTCTTATACAAACAATAATTTGTGAAAATATCCATACTCATTTTTTTGTTGTAAGAAAACACATTGAGTTAAAATACACATTTTCCTGAATATCTTTAAAAGTATCCATTTTAAATGCGTAATAAATATGACATTTTTCTTGTTTTCTGCAAAAGCAATTTGAAAAGAAAGAAATTTGTAAATACAAATTTCTATTTTTCCCTTTCTTTTCAAATTTCAAAATTTAATACGAAAGTTTATTCGTAATTGTCGGACACATTCTATAATGTTTTCGAAAAATTCATTTGACTTCTAACCCTACCCTGTACTGTTAACAATTCTGTAAAATTTTAATTTTCCAAGTCAAACACTTTCACAATTATAAAAGTTCACATACACTCCTCCATCTGTTTAAAAATTTTCAAAAAATTCAAATATTTCAAATATGGTTAGAAATAGCAACGTAGTCGTTTTATTAAGCAAGCGTTAAAATTAAGCTAGGAATTCAAAAATGTAATAATTCGTAGAATGTTAAAATAGCAAAGTTGACAACTTTGCATTTTATTTTTGTATTTATATTATATTTATATATAATTGAAACGGTTTCGTTTAATAGTACGCATAATTTTCAGTATATTACCAGGTTTTAAGAATTCTCCAGTGTATACTTTTTCATATAAAATAAAATTGAAAATTTTCGGCGTAACAGGAAAAGAACAATTTTGAAGAAAAGGCTCTGGGTGGCAGATATTGTTTTGGCCATGTATTAGAATTTGATTTTTTTTTTAATATTTTCAGGTTTCGACTTTCACAAAACTTTGAGAAATTTCATATAAATTCATTTATTCCAACAGTTTTTTACATTTTGACGATAATATCTGTATGTTTCTTAAAAATCTCTTACAGAAAAAATAATTAATAAAAATATTTAGACATAAATTCCATTAAAAAGAATTAAAACCCAAAAAATACACGAAGTAAAGAGGCACAACGAATTTCAACGAAAACGAGAAAGAATTCTCTGAAATGCTAAGCCCCATGCGTGAGATTCGATCTTGAAAGGCGATTCCGAACGATAATCCACGAAGGTTAACGAATAGAAGCGCTAGTAGTAAAGAACGACCTTGTACGAACATGGTCGAAGGACTTCTGGGAAGACACGCGAGCAATTTCCAAGAAATAATATGTATTCAGGCGTTCATTCTTCCCATTAAAAAATGAATGAATACGAGCAAAATACATTTTTATCAATTTTAAATATTTCATTTCCTGCATGGTATTTTGATGTTTTTAATGACTTTTGAATATTACCTGGTATTTACTAACCGTTTCTGAATGCTGTAAACATATTTAACTTGTAATCGAAACAATTATTGGTATGACATTGCTATGAAGCGCCTATCATATTTCATTATTTCTATTTTAATTGGTTGATAAACGTACATTTTAATACATACGTGGACTCCAATGCACGTGAAAGGAACGCGAACAAGACAAGTGTTTCTAAGGCTATTTTTAAAGAACATTTAGATTGTTGCAAATGGTTACACGTGTTTGAAACACCCTATACATAATTGTAATGAATTGCAACAAGAGTTGGTTATTGTTGGAATAAAATTACCAAGAATCAACAATATGAAATTCTATTTCTTGCTTATCATGACTCACCAATTTTTTTTTGTACTTACATATGTGTTAAAAATCTGATGAATTTTCCTATAAATATAAAAAAAAAGATGTTGAAGGCAGCTATAGAGACAGGTAATGTAAATTTTTTCAGAGCAGAAAAGTAAAAACTGGAATAAAAAGAAACATAATATTCCCAAGGTAATTTTTGGAAATATTTTGACGTCAGTAAATTATATACTCATTTGTTGACGATAGTTAGAAAGAAATAACATGAATTACCTTAGCATAAGCTGACTTGGCTTAATATCAATGTGGTCCTTATTTTTGATTTTTTTTTCTTGTATTTTGAATCAATTAAAATGCTTCTAAAATCTCTGTTTTTTTAAATTAAATTAGTAAATAGGTTGTATACAACGAAATTATTAGCACAAAATACATAGAACGACTTGCCTGAATAAATAAAAACAACTTTCTACTTGCAATAATTTAAATGCAAGACACCTATTCAAGTTCACAATTTAAGCCGGGTTATTTTTTTAACGATTGTGCAATATAGTGTTTATTACATTTCTAGGTCATGTACAACCAATTAAGAGAGTCGCTTTTTAATTCTTAACAGTTCGTAACTTTTATTATTAAACTAATACAATATTGTTAGTAGTTTGTTGACATCACTTGGTATAAAAAATATATCGGAAATTATAAATAATTAAACGAACGTGATTATGTTTTAAAGAATCAGACCAAATTATGTAGATGACAAAATTTGACCTTCTCCTAATTTTTAAATATGTACTACATGGACCAAATTCTGTTATCGCAAAAAAAATCGATTATTGCCAATACGTGGACAGATTTATAAGGTTTAAATTTTATTCAGTCAATACCAGTAATAAATCAAATTTTTATTAACAATACTATCTTAATCTGATGTACTTTTAAAATATCTACCTTTAATATAGACCCGAAACAGTGCTACAGTTTCTGAAAAAAATAGGTAACTGCCAATGTAATAAAAAAAAAAGCGCCAAGTTACGATATCTTGTAGATAGGTGTTAATTAACTGCATTTCAGTCGTCATTAAAAATGTCATTTGAAAAGTAATTCTGATTTATATAATGTGATTTGCAATCAACTTAATTAAAAATGCGAATTATTATTTTTATAATTATTAATTTGACCAATCTTTAAAAAGCTAAAGCAATTGCTAATACACCTTTAAAACTATCTGTATGGATCTAATGGATGAATAATGTGAATGGTAATGTGAAAATGTAGGGCATAGCGTATGAATACGTAGAAACAAAAGTCAATGCCAACCAAATATACACAGTACGTTTTTTTATAGATGCCTTGTAGGAAATAGCTTGGTGAAAATGTCACCTCGTGGTAATGGTTTTTCCACATTTCCACATTCAAAAACTATTTTGAAAACTTACACAACAATTTTATGGTTGCGTAAATTCACAACACGGTAAGAAGCGACACAAGGGAATACGAGGTGGTCGAAGGAAACCTGTGCTTGGCAATTGAACAAGAGCCTTCCAGAAGCGTTACAAAATTATCGCATCAATTCCAGGTTTCTAGAAGTAGCTATAAATATACTGCGGGTCGACGGCCGCCTCTGTTGCCCACGCTTGAGACAGAGTGGGGTACAATACATTCGTCCAACCGTGGCGTACATATGCGCTAGGGAAAGCGGTATACAGTCAGACCATACTACTTCTGCGTGTTTGTCTGACTAGAGATGCTCAACCTAAACGTAAAATAGCAGAGGCGTAGATGCAACGAACAGAAAGCATAGTTTAATTACCAATATTTTTAAATAAAAATAAATAATTAATTAAATATAAAGTTTCTTTCCACATCACAACTTGTGAGAGGAGCGTAGTGAAAATTGGATCTATAAGCGTTATGTTTACTAACGGTTTCGTTACTTTCATTGCACAATAGTTTTAATATTGACAAATCCGGGTTGTGGGTAAAAATTCCATCGATCATTTTACATATACAAGCACCAAAATCACCAGAAATATTTTTTAATTTGTTTATTATAACATATAATTCCAATTCCATCTTTTAGCTGTATTGTTTGTCCTTGTTTGACCTGTCAAATGGCCAGCTAGAAGTTTTTATTGGCGTTATCTAGCTACTAAAGTGTTTGATAATACTAGAAACAGGCCTCAAGATTTAGAGGAACTGAAAACTAGAATACTTCAAGTTTCTAATGGAATTAGTGTCAGGTAGCAAAATGTAAAAATACATTTTGAAGATAAGACTAGATCACTTCCGGAAATAGTTTGAATACTTTCTTTAGACCTTTTTCGAGAATGTAATTTATTGTTAGTTTTATTGCTCCGTTGAAAAAAAAATCAGTTGTCGCCTCTATTTCTTCCTAAACGTAAGAACTTGTCCAGTTGAGGAAGTAAAGATTTCAGACTTGTCATATTGGTAATTCTTATTTTACTGTTAAAATCATCTAACACAATTCATTGTAATTTAGTAGTGCCCATTGACAAAGTTAATTAACATTATTTATTATCCTTTTTATTTAAAAGAATAGAGATTCTAACGTCTTGAAACTTGTTAGCTTTGAAATCTTGTAGAAAATGCTGTAAACCACAGATATGCCAAAAATTATACATGTATTATATATTAATAACTAATTATCGTTACCTTTTATGTGTTAAAATAACAACTACTCTTATTTATGTAAATCAGTTTTTCTATTTACTCGTCTTACATATATATAAATATAGCATCGAATAAGTTACCTCTGGTTACCTGCAACGATTTTAAAGTCGCCTTACCCCTTATCTAAATTAATTGTCGATTATAGAGTTCATAAACGATTTAAGGCAAATACATAATAATCTGCGATGCTTCAAGATAGTCAGATGCTATCATAATTGATCGGGCTCTGCATGTACGTCTTGCCAAGTATTGACACCTTGGAATGTGTTCGTATTTAGAAAATTAAGGTTAATACCAAATAATTAATTATATCATTGCAAATTATATACCAATGATATAACAATATAAAAAATTAATTACAGTAACTTTATCTAACCATCATTTATTACCATTTTATGGCTTAAAATCCACTTAATTCTCATTGAAAGATATGGAAAGAAAAGACTAGTATGGATATGAAGATTTTATTATCAAAAATAATTAAAATATCAGGAAGAATCTGTAAGCTACTTTCCAAAAAAAACAGTATATCTATTATCATGAATAAACTATGTGGGCCGCTTATATTGTTGATAATGGATTCTCGGCGAGTATGTTTAACGAAGATATCATGAAATTGACAGGGAATTCATCGTACAGTCAGGAAGTGTTGTCAATCCTTTGTTTTTTCTTTTTGTCAGGCACATATACAATCTTTTACACGATAAAAAATTACAACTTACAAAAATTTCAATGTATTACGATTAAATAACGTTACGACTTTTACACAATATTGACGTGTATTGATGCATATCTTCGAACGCTAGGGACTAATTGAAGTAAATTGCGTTATATGTGTATTGTTTCATTTTACATGCGGAGACGATGAACATGCATTGAAGTTATTTGTTAAGTGATCATTTTAAGTTGTATATTATCGGTATTTTTCATTTACAATTATTAGTCAAGTTCTAGCAACCATGAAGGGTACTTTTATTCTTATTTTGTTTCAAGAAATAAGCCGCATTGTTTCGTTTATTTTCTACTTTTGTTTTTCGGAATAACTACGGAACAAAATGATGAATGGTCATATACCTATTACTATTAGATTATTTATTAAAGAAAAGGTTACGTATACGAGGCGTAATTGCAAACGTGGACAAGGTCACTAATTATACAGAATGTTTTAAAAATTATCGTTCAAGTTTTAGTTTGAGTAAAATTATCCACGGTTTTCCAGCCATAGCCACACAGAAACATTCATTCGCTATGCGAAGTCGATTGACCGACCGCACGAAACACAACCAAGAAATTGTGAACCGAACTTTGATTGATGGTGCTTCCTTGTATCTATTTAAAATTTCGGTTGGAAAATACGGAAATGCAATATGTACCGTACCAAGAAAGAATGCTGAAAAAATAAGCGATTTCTTGTTTTTTTAAATAATACCAGTAACAAGGGTTTTCCTTTTTGGGACACAAATATATCGGAAGAGCATGTTAAATATGTAAAAAAAAATTAAATTTGCTGTATTTTTCTGATACTTCTGTATAAAAAAAATTAAAAAAACCGTAGAATAGTGTGGCCAGCCCGATTTCAATAGAATTTTAGTTTTTGTCAAGCTAGCGCTTTCAACCAATACATTCTATAGAGTGTACTGCAACGATTAACGTACCCACTTCAACGAAAAATTAATGCAGCACCAAACGAAAGTTACTTTGAATCAGCATCGATTTCTAATATACCCAAACACCATCTTCGATGAGTTGTTATATTTCTTCACCCTCGCCGGTAGCGCCCCCATCGAGTTTGTTCGTAAGTTGTTTTAAGGATAGCGTACTGAAATATCTTCCATAGTTGTATTTTGTGACCAGGAAGTATTAACAGCAACAGTAACGAAAAACACACCTTCCGTTCAGTCCTATTAATTGTTTATTTATTTGTTTCGTAACAATTGGTCATTTCGAAATCGTTCCTGTAACGAATTATGATGCAGACTGCAGTAAATAAAGAGCGTATTTTGAAAACGAACCATATTCAGTGACGAAGGCCATTTTCACATCGGTGGTTACGTTAATGAACAAAACTATCGCTTTTGGGGACGTGAAAATTACCGACGTATCTTCGACGTATAACTGTTTGGTATGGATTTTCGGTCCAAAGTGGGCTTGGATCTTATTCCTTTTAAAATAGGAATGGGGAAATAGTATAACTATTAATGTTAGATGATGATACCTTTTTATGGCCTCTTGTGGAAGATATGGACCTCAATAATCTTTTCTTCTAACAAGATCGCGTTCCTTGCCACACTGCCAAATTTATTGCCTTAAAAATTTCTTGGTTGTGTAGTTTCCGGAAATGGTGATATAGGTTAGCCCTCAAGATCATGCGATTTAACACCAGTAGACTTCCTTTGGGATTTTCTTAAGGATCAAGTCTAATCCAGAGACAACTGGTTATTTAAAAAATTCTATCCGTGCGGTTATTAACGAAATTAACTTGAATATGTGCAACAAAATAATTGAAAATTTTGAAAAAGGATTACCATATACAGAAGGATATTGTTTTGTATTGTTTTATTTGTTATTAGACATTAGGGAATATTAGCTATATTATACTTTTTTCTACAATTTTTGTCCTGTTATTGAATTTTAATTTGTATATCTGTCGGGCAAATAAAGCTTATTACCATTATTACTTATTTCAATAAAAGTTAATATTGTAAGAGGAGTTCCTTAGCGAGGCGATTTAAATTTTTTGTTTGGTTTCAAATTACAATTTTTTTATGTCAGTTTCTTTCAAACAAAGACCATTTCACAACAAGATAATTTGTTTACCAAGAAAACAAAAGCAAATTGATAGGAAATTACAAAAATATAATAATATTAACGTTTTAATAAACGGAGAACAAAATTCAAATTACTCAATATTAAAACATTGTCTGGTAACACTACTTGAAGACAATAAGATGGGATTTTTAAAATTAACTGGGGGTTATATTTGATGTAACGAACGCACTATAAAGCTCTCCTTTAAAATGTTAAAAAGATATTTAATAAAACTAGTTTCTACCAATAATGCTATGCGTATGAGCAATGAGTAAATAATAAATACTAAAACCAACATTACTCAAGCTCTAAAAAGTAGCTAAAACCTTTTAAAACGATCGCGTAAACCGTTATAACAAGTATTACAGCAATGTCGTCAAAATATTAGCGATTCATATAATCTATTTAGCGTTTAATACTATTGAGAAAGAACGCTTAGCAAATTGGTGTCTTCATTCACAAAAAGAACGAAAATCACTTAATTTAAATTCAATCTTTCCTGTGAATATATTTGGATTTAAATTGTATTACTTATCTGAAATAAATCGCATGCTACTACCACATTTTAGAATTTTAATATCTTAATATTACGCAACGGTAGTGATAAGTGTAAAGAAGGTACTATTAAGTTTTCAAATAAATTTTGATAAAATTTGATTGAATATTTTGAAGATTTAATTGTATAAAAGCCCCGTAAGTACTAAATATATAAGAGCTAAAACCTACCAAATATCAAAGCTAAAACTATACAATTTTTTACGTTGCAATAGTAATCTTTAATGCGTCTAGATTGATAAGGAGATCAAGCTGTCACTTTAATTCACCTAATATAGAAGATTTATTGATTGTGGAAAGAAAATACAACGAAGCATTGAAGGTATTTATACAGTCTCTAAAATAATCAGGATAATTACTGTAAATTAGACATTTAGCGTCTCTTTACGAAAAAAATCGATTTAATACGAGTGAACATTTTTGGAATATTTGAATTTAGCAAGTTGGACATAATTGGTTTGATGCAAAACGTCTCCAGTAAAATATTATGCATTAATATTGGATAATAGAATACAAATGTATCATCGAAAATACGCCAAGTTAATTGAAGAACAATTCATATTTCTTTATGTAATGATTTCTAGGAAATGAGGGTACCAGAAGTAACACATCTAAGCGAGTGAGCTAAGTGAAATAAAAATATTCCCTCATTTTTAGGGAATTTTATCCTACTAAATAGATAAAATAATTATAGTTACAATTTCATAGCTGTATTGTCGAAAATTGAACTAATATTAATTTAAATGCTAATGAAACTTTATTACTTCTCATTAGGATTCTAATTCATTAATTAAATTATCATTGTATTAGACATATCTACAAGGTTTAATCAGAAGATTCTCATTGAACAACATTTGACAAATCAGAAAGAAGCAATGAATGTCAAAAACTGGTTAGATAAGAGATGCAAATATAATCCACAAACATCACTGTTTTTGCGAAGAAGTTTGCGTAACATAATGGCGATCTCGTTAAGTTAAACGAAAAACAAATGTATATAAAAATAACCACATATACAAAGCACAAATAACAACTAACGAGGACCATTCAAAATAGAAAAAACAACACTGATTAGATTATGTGTACTCAAAACAAAGTGTCAATTAGTAACACCTTTTTTTTAAACTGTAATTGTTCAATACTTAACGACATAAGATATGTTCAGCCGCTATTCATTGTTAATGACCCCCAAAATGAACCTCAATCCAGAAAAAATTATCTGAAAGATTTTACAAGATTTTCGAGTTTTAAATCAACCGAAACTTATCTTTTGCGATCGAACGTGACGATCGCGTGAACAAGGAATTTGTTTATAGAACATTTGTTATGTTTCACTTCCGAATGTTTTTTTTTTACTATTTGCAAGTCATTTAATTATTTGAATTTATTGAAATTATTTGAATTCTACAAAATAGGGCTTCATTTATCTAATTTCTATTTTGAACAGTGTTTCAAATGGGTTTCCACCCGCTGAATACAAAAATTTGTGTCATTTTAGGTTAGCTTCGACAGTTTTTGACATATGTAAAATTATTTACAAAAGTAGTATCAATAAACACAAATCAATTTCTAGCGATTCAATCGTCTTACGAACAATGTAGAAGCGTTTTAAAGCTAAAAATTGAAAGATTTTGAAGGCATTCTTTTCTGTTGGCTTCAAAATCTTCTGTAGTGAGTTTCTAAATAGAAACGTGCTCGGAGAATCAATTGCCATAACATGCATTTTCATGAAAGATGATTGTATGAACTAACTAATAAACAGTAAAAGCTAGAAGATTTTGCTCCTCTTAGTTTGATTTAATACACGAAATTCTATAAAATAGGACTAATTATCAACTCGTTTAAATGTCGAGATGTAAGCAAAATGAAAATGTCCTTTCAAAATGTTAACGTCATTATTTTGATATCCGATAGATTCTTTAGAAAATATCCTAGATTTTCTTTCACTTAATAAATGTAATCAGATACATAAGTTTCGTGGATTCAAAGAATAATGCACGACCTAAATAAAATAATAAATGTTATTAGAAATGTTTGTAAGACGATAAGTCGGAGCTACTTAAGCTATGTCACTTATGAAATCTTCCATAAATACTTTGTTCATATAAGATATATATCAGATGTTTTTTTTAAACAAGAATTATTCATGTAAATACATTGCAAATTTCTGACGATAATTATTTATATATACATTAAAAATTTACTAATGAAAATAGGTACTATCTTTCAAATAATGATGCTCATTTATTTGATTTAACCCTTTCACTGCGGAAATATCTCGCCACAGAATATAACGCCTGCGAATTTATTCGTCTCGAGTAGCGAAAGTGTTAAAAAGTAATTTGTACAAATAACTTCGCCGACCATAACCTAGGATTTACATCGATTATCTGCATTAAAAAAATCTAGTATTGAAGACGTTTGACTGTGACTTGAATAAGTTACAAATGACAATGACCCAGTTGACTAACTATTATCGCAATAAAATATTGCAAAAAAAAATCATGATAGCAATAATTATTCAAAGCATAGACTTATCAATTGTTTTATTTATCGATAGCCTTTTGTAACGTACGACGTTTTAAAATTTATTAACTATTAATAATTGTTGTTATTATCATTCCTTTTAGGTATTTCATAATCATACCTGGAGTTTTTTTTTAATGGTAACATAAACATTGTGGCATAAAATACGTATAGTATCGCAAAGATAGTCACGTTAATAAACAATTTGTTTTAAAAGGAATTGTAGATATCTTATGAGGTGATACTAACAGCTATTTTACATAGGAAACTTCACATAGACATACATATGTCCAATTCTCAATGATTATTCTACGAATTTGAGAAACATCGGCTGGATCCTATTCTTATAAACTTAATTATCATAAAATGCAATCGGTAACCGTTACTACATGCACAAACCACTACTTATTTACACTTGCAGAAGTCTCCGATTACATAGCAAGATAAAACGCATAAACTCGATAAAGGTACCGTTATACACCTTTTATTATTTAAAACTACGTACAATAAATATCTGTGTATTGATTCGATACGCAATATTTGAAACGTGTGTAGAATATAATCGAGATTAAGTGGTAATACCAGCTATCATCATCGTTAATTGCCCCAATATCAATCCCTCGCTGGTCAAGAGCCTACAATAAATAATAATATGCCCTGATAGTTAGGTTAAAGAGTCTATTTCACAATAACGACGATAAATTCCGTACCTGTCAGTAATTCTTCTTCTACCTGGATTGTTATCGCGTAATTAACTTGTAAATAATATATCGGGGCAAATCAAATCGTTTGTAGGATGCCAAAAACGACAGACAACGCGGCTTCTTATCTATAAGATCTTAATCGCCGTAATAATCTACATACGTACGTAAATAAAAGAAATATGAAAAGAATGTCATCAAGCAGATATAGGGTATTTTTTTATTAAATTAATAATTTTATCTGTAAACTACACACTAGATAAGTAAAAGCCTAATCGGTTTAAAATGAAAATAACGCAAAAGGTATAGACCGTGTGTATCGAAAAATGCTTTATAATTCTTAGGATTGTGGCTCCTCGGTTAGCCTCTTCTTCTGGGCCTTAACGGAATCCACCGCTGACCATCTCCACTGATTTCCTCCTCGTTATATGTCAAGCCCAATTCACTTTACTCTCTTTATGTATCAGATTATATTTTCATTCTTCAATTCCTGCTCTGTTTCTATATTTTTCTTCGCTCTTTTTTCTCCTTCTCTTATTATGTTTGGACCTAATACTATTCTCAATATCTTTCGTTCAATTATTTTCAGCTTTTCCTCTTCCCTTTTATTTATAACTGTTTCCGTATCGTAGGTAATTGCTGGTTTTATTAAAGTTTTCTATATTTTTTATTTTATTTACTTTATTGATATTTTTGCTTTTCAACAGCGTTTTATTTCCTTCAAATGCTTGGTATTCTTTTGTTTTATTTTTATTTGTGTGCTTGTCCCAATGTTACTCCCAGGTAGTTGAACCTCGTAACTGTCCAAATTTCTAACACTCCCTTCCTGCTTCCTCCTCTAGCCCGTTGATTGCTTTTATTGCATCTTTTTGGTCATGATATGACTGAATAGAGTTGGAGAGATTGGATCACCTTGTTTCACTCCTTTGCTTGTAGTTACCTTTTCTGTTACTGTTCCTTGAAATCTTACTTTCACGTTTGTGTTCTACAGCAGTGCTCCTATAAACTTTCTTTTTTTTTTGTATTTTTAAGATTCTTAGTTGCTCTTATGTTCTTCCTTTTTAATGAGTCGAATGCGAGTCTGAAATCTATAAATATTACATGTAATTCGCGTATTGCATTAATTGTTGACCGTCCCGGTTTGAAGCCATTCTGGCAGTCACCTAATACGTTCTCCGCATACAGTTTCAATTTTGCATTTAACTATATTCGCTAAAATTTTGTAGATTATATTCAACAATGACTAAAGTTTGCCACTTTCAGTGCACTTCATGAAATTAGCAGAAACTAGACAGACTCGTGTTTTGTCGACTCTCGGGAAAACGAATAGGCAACACGAACCCATCCTCATGAGACGAATAAACACGAGTTTGTCTAGTCTCTGCTAATTTTGTGATGTGCACGAAAAATGGCGAACTTTAGTTATATTATAGTTTTGATCTTTCTTTTAATTCTTCTTTCTTCTTGTACCTAAATTTCTGTAGGACACTTAACCTAATTTGCTTCTTCTTCTATCAGTAAATCTCCACTTGTTAATTAATTTAATTATTGCGTTTTCCTTTTCATTTTGCATTTCTCAATAGTATTCTTTCCATATATTTCTAATCTACACGGTCGTATTGGGTTTTACCGTCTTTAATTTTCAGTGCTCTTGTTTTTATTTCTGGTTTAAAATTTTGACATTTTAGTTTTTTATACAAATGTCACAGATTCATTCTTTTTTTTTTTACATATATTCGATTTGCTTCATTTCTTTGTGCTTTATAATCATTGCTTTAGTCGTCCTTTTTGCTCATCCATGTTATTTTTGCCAAATTCTTTGCTTTTCGAGTATCTTCACATTGTTGATCATACCAGTCTTTCCCTGTCTTTTTTGTAGCTTTCGTATTTATCACTTCCTCGCCGTTTTTATTATGCTATTTTTTATTTCTTTCCAAGTTTCGTCTGCTTCATATATGTTTGTTGGGTATTATTGGCATATTCCTCTTCGTAGGTTTTCTTCGTCTCATAGTTTTTTAATTTTTCTACCTCCTACGTTTTTATGTTTCTTCTTGTTTCGAAATGCTTGGTTAATTTTATGCTTTTTAACCTAGCTGTCACTAATTAATGATCTATTTCTGCTTTCGCTTCCCTGTAAATTCTGGTATTTATTGTTTTTTGGTCTATCCCTTTAGTGACTGAAATGTGGTATTTGATTTTCTGTGTTACCTTCCGGATATCTTCAAGTGACTTTATGCTGTTTAGGATGTTTAAATTTAATTGATAAAAATGTCATATTCATTGCCGTGGGCTTCTTTAAATAGTCCCTCCTTCGTTCCTTACCAGAATTCTCAAAGTGTTCCCTTCCCACCTGTGCGTTTGAGTCTCCTAACAGTATTATTTCGGTTTTTTTGGCATTTCTTCACAGATTTTATAAAAGTTATCTTCTTTACTTTCTTCTGTTAGTTTTGTTGGTGCGTATATATTAACTATTACTACTATTACTTTTTTATCTTTTATTTTTATTCTCAGCGTTGGTATTCGTCCACTTATTGGTCGAAAATTCGGTATACTATTATCTAATTTCTTTTATACGTAAAATCCTACTTTAATACTTTAATAAGTCTAATTTCTTAGACTGCCGTAATATCTAACTTGTATTTTTTCTTTTGCTGTTTCCTCCATTTTACAGATTCTCAAAAGAATTTTGACATTCCAAGCTGCTACTAGCAGTTGTTCCGTTACGCTTTTCCTCCACTTGCTTTTTTTTTGTTTTAGACTCCCATCCTTGTTACCACCGATAAATGCACAGATATCCTCGCCCAAACCATAACAAGCCACATCGGTTTAAAATGAAAATAACGCGAAAAGATATACACCGTGTATATTCAAAAATATAGCGATAAAAATATTTCAATGATATATCCTACATTTTACCAAATTCTCGAAAAAATGGTATAAATATTTTAAATAACCGCCTACAATATCCAACTATATGACATGCGCAGAAGTTTTAAGTACGTAAGCAGTAACTACCACGTGTCAAGTTTAAAAATACATCAATCGGCTAGAATTTAAAAAATATGTCAAATACGTCAACGTTTATGCTTTAACTTTTGAGGCACAGTGTATATATCAGCTTTGTACAACAGAAGGTTGGTAACGTTAAAATTGCTATAAACTGATATAAAGACATTAAGCATATAATAAAAAGATAACATTCATGAAAGAAGGGTATAAAACCATATCAAGATTTTAATCTTAAACGTTATTTTTGGACTAAAATGCATGTTAACCTTGACCAATTCTTATACTATGATACGAATACTAAAATTAAACTAAACATAAATTCTTTCGAAAGCATACGGTAAGTAATTTTTGGCTGACACTGTACGGGTCATTCATGACGATGGCTATTTCGCGTATCTTTAAAAGTAATAAAAAATATTTCCAATTTTCGTTTAAGACGTGTCAATTTTAAGAAATTCTTTTCTAAAAATGTTGCTTGCTGGATTGTATGATTTTTTTCAAATAATTCAGAAACGTGAGTTGCTATTTAAAAAAATTGACATCTTTGTTGTATATTTGGACTAGACTTTCAGAACATTCTTGAATGATTCATAGCTACACTGGGTACAATTAAAAATGCATCAGCCCCAAATTGGAGTATTCCGTTAAAATTTTATAAATGTATTTCTGTCAACTTAAACGATTGTTTATCATATTTCATTTATCTAGTTTGTTTTCCAGCATGTACAAAAGCTGGATGTTCCGCACTGTTATTACAGGAATACCTGTTATACTCCGGCAGTTGCAATTCAAATGTATAAAAATGAGTAAAATGCCTCGCAGATTAGAGCGTGCATAAACAATTAAATCCCGCAAACGTGGCCGGATTATATTATGAAAGTGGTATTAGTTTTCGGTAAATTGCGCGTAGACTTAATCGTAACCATTCGACTGTATTACGGTATTAGAAGCTGTGGATTGCAGTGCGAGGTAAAGCACGTAAAGAGATTCAGGCGCAGCCAGAAGGACCACTCCCCGAGAAGATCGCTTGGTTGTGCAACAACGGTTTCACTCGGTAAGATTTTTAGCGCAGCAGTGGTGGAACGCTATCGGTCCTACAATATCATTACGGACTAGTAGTGCGTATGGGGTACTGCAGGTACCGCTGTTTATTGCGGTTACCTTTAACATCTGAGCATAGGCGCGGTAGACGAACCTTATTTACTTTTCTTTTGATGAATTGTCTTTCGTTTACATGTTTATAAGTAGTATAAAGATTTTTTTTATACTAATGAATATTTATTTTACGTTCTAGTGGAATATCTAAATGTTTGGAGTGGATTTTCAACATTCTCAACAATTATTCATAACTATAGATAGTTATTTATGTAATTCACAAGGATACCAAAACTGTACTTGTATAGCTAATGACAGTTTTATAATTAAAAAAAAATGATGTGCTATATCTTTTAGCTTGCAAAGAATCTGTGATATACAGAAATAAAAAATTTCAAAAGCGTTTGCAATTCAATCAATCTTTTTCGACAATATCGACCGTCACAATTTCAAAAACTTGTTCTAATTACATTCAGAGATACATACATCTAAAGTAGGCAATCCTCGTGAATAATCCCACATATAGATGTTGAAGGAATTAAAAGTTACTACACTTCTTAAAAATGGCGCCAATTTATACACGGTAAAACAACGTTGCGACATTAAGATAACGTCAATTTTTTTGCGTATATTATTTACGCGAGATATTGTAAATAAATGCCAGTTAATTCAGACCATGAGTTAGATAAAGTAGATATTAATTTATTATAAAAGAAAGATCATAAAATAAATGGACATGATTATTGATTATTATAATGAGACACACATATCAAATTAAAATCACTGATACTCACTGATTTTACATATCTTCGTTTAATAATATATTATATAATAATAGATTACACGGAATTATAATTTACATTTTTTTGATTTTATAGAAACGAAGTTAAGAAAATGAAACATTTACACTACATGGTTGACACTAATTGGCAATTACCTCATACTACTCGCTATTTAAAAAATGCGAGACAATCCCAACAAATCAAGTAGGTGCAAAAATACGCAAAGTAGGCCATGAATAGGGATATGACGTCTTTATTACATAATTACGTAATAAAACCGGCATAATATTCCATGTCCTTGTTTAAGATGAAGGAAAAAATATACTAAAAGTAGTAACAAGGAACGTTGAAAACAATGTTCATAAGAATGGTATTTTTTAAACAAATAAAAATTGAAATGCAAGAGTACAATTACAGCGACTGTTGGAGCTGTAATGTTGATGTAATACTTGACAAATAACTGATACTAAACACACAATTCTTAATAAAAGATGTCAATCTAAAAGATTAAATTAACAAATGTAATTATGGAAATTATACAAGAATTATTTACAATGTTTGTAATGAGTAGGTTAAAGTTAAGTCGTAATATGAAATATACAACGCTGTAAACAACATTTAAAAACAATCAAGAGGGAATTAATTTAAAACTAGTTGTAACTAATTCATAAACACATAGGTCCTTAATTGTATTGATTTAAAACTAATCGATCCAAAGAAAGTATCTACATATACATTTGTTATTCAAATAAGTCAAACGATAAACAATACAACAATCGCAATTAATTCTTATCAAAATAAAATGTGGATTACGAAGTAACAGGTGTGTATATTAAGTTGCATAAAGCTACAGGTAGTGATGTGATTTGAATATACTGAGTGACATTAAAAAACTACAATATATAGTACTATCCAATAAAGGACCTATTTTCAAAATACAGGATCTTAAGTTTTTAGAAAATTAAAAATTTTTCCTTCAGATTGAACCAAATTTAATATATTTTAGTTTCGAGTATTATTAGAGTATTAGAAATTATGGCACATATCAAATTAATATTGTGATAATTTATTCAAGTTTGTCGTGTTATTGATTACGTTTTTGTTCGATTCTGTTATTTGTCGTTTTTAAAAATGGTTTCCTATACTTTTGAAGAATATATAGGGGCATGATTCTTCCGAAGGTCAACGCATTTATCCAGAGAGATATCCATTAAGACCGGTTCCTAATGTTAGAACACTTAATGACGTAGGTATGGCTTTGGGAAGAGTTGGCTGTTTTAAAAAAGCAAAAGATAATAATGGGATTACCAGAACTCATCGTACTGTTGCAAACGAAGAAGCTGTTTTGCAAATAGTAGAAAATAATCCAAAAATAACCACCAGAAAAATCAGCTGTACGGAATGTTATAGACAAGTCCTCGAAGAACAGCTTTTTCACCCGTATCATTCCCAAAAAATTCATCAATAACGATAACAAGGACTGTGGGGTTGAATGGCAAACAACACAAAAGTTTAATGAATTAATCCGGATCAGCTTTTTCGAGGATACGTTCAACGAAGACCGAGACATTCACTCTTCCGTTAAAAAGATCCATGGATCTACGTATCCTCGAAACAGCTGTCCCGGATTAATTAATCAAGCTTGTGTGCCGATATTTTTGTGCTGTTTGCCATACTACCCCACAGTCCTTGCTATCATTATTTACACAAGTTTAATTAATTAATCCGGGACAACTGTTTCAAGGATGCGTCGATCCTTGAAACAGCTGTCCTGGATTAATTGTGTGGTGGGAAGTTTGCCGATACTTTTGTGTTGTTTGAAAAAAAGCATCATTTATTAGAACAAAATTATTTAACCCATTTATAGTGGTGGGGCTGAAATAGAGCAAAAATAAAATTTAACAATTTAAATTGACATTAAGGCAGAGAAATTATAGCCAATATTACAAATTTTGCGAAATAAGCAAAGAATAATGCATTTAGCATATGGACGACGTTGTCGCAGAAAACTTACAATTAGCAGTGACAAAGATATTGATAAGGAAAAGGATGAAAATCAAAGATCAAATAGGGAAGGAATAATAAATGTGTCAGGACGCTACTGACATTTATTTGCGCATATATTGATGACGTAAGATATATACACTTTTCTAATTGGTCCAACTCTGACAAAATATTCTATAGAAAGTCCAAATGAACCGCAAAATATTAATCCTATCAATTAATTGTCTAGTAAGCCAAAATAAAAATTTACGAAAAGAGTTGCAGTGTATTAATTAATTTTATTTCTGAAACAGTTGATTTCTGAACCTATGTCTAATAAGATCGTTTTATTTGTTTTTACAATAACTACACATGACTAAAACGGTTTTTTTGAACGCTCCGTTCAAATGCAGCAGTTTAGAATGTTTAAAAAGCTAAATAAACAATTTATATGGGTAATTGCGTAGTATGCAAAACGTAGATTTAGGGTTTTCAGAAAAAGAACTTTCAAGAACTCAAGAAAGTTCTTGAAAAAAATCTACATTTTTACTTAATTTTACTTAAAACCAATGAACTATAATTACATAATTGCCACATTGTTTGCTTCATTATTTATTTCGTTGGGCCGCAATTTCAAGCTACATATATAACGATGGAATTTCTAAGAAATCCATTAGAAATTTTAATTTGCTAAACAATACACACGAGCCACATAGACAATCCGACGTGATGTGAATCTGTAATGTTAGGATTGTTTGACGATTTCAATGACCAAGGTGTACTAAGGATTAATTTAAGTGTTAGATAAAGATTTACCTCTGAAGCACTGGTTGCTCCCGAACTCAAGGCAGGTGACATTGCTGGAGGTGCTTCGCTTGGACTAGGACTAGCTCCAGTGTTGTAGCTGGGGTGAGAATGTCCATACAATCCATTAACATTGACCGTGTTACCATTCGAGTAATTATTTGTCAAGCCTGGCGCGCTGTTTGTTTGTTGAGGACATACCCTTGGATATAGATGAGATAGCAGACTATTATTCGTGGGTTGTTGAAATGATTCACTTAAATACTGTTTAACTTGATTTTTCTGCTTTTGCATCACATAGTACCTCGTTGGGTTTTCTAATTTAGTTTGTACCTGCAACAAAAGAAAATGTTTTTAATGAAAAATCCTAAATATGTCAGAGTCTTGTAGAAAAAAAAACTATTTCCACCGCTTTAAAATCTACGTAATCTTTCTGTTTGACGTAAAAATCAAAAATTTTAAAATTATTGCAACAGCTGAACAATGGCAAGGATGATGTTTTGGCGACAAGCATGGAGTTTAAAAATAATTCCAGCTGTAAATAGTGCTTACATTTAAACCCTGCAGTAAATTAAAAATGAAAAGCCGGCAAACGTGTGTAATTTTTGTTCATTTAAATGTAGCGTAACCGTGGCACTTAGAAGACATAACATAAATTATTTCAAGGTTATTCATTTTGTTGTTCTATATTTAACTTGGTACTTTTTGGTAAAGTTATTAATGGGTAATAAAAATTATAAGAATAGACACCTAAATGTGTAACCATCTTCGAATATGATTATTATAAACATCCAGGGAATATTTACAAAGATATCGAAAGGACTATAATATTTGTAAAAAATTAGGTTATTTTTAACTTACTGTTATGGGTGGAACAGTAAAGTTGTCAATTATTAGAATTATAAAAGCATAAAATTTACATTGTACTGCTTACAATTAGTCAATAGCCTTAGTATAATACAACAGTAATAATCACGTCTAAAGTTTACTGCCCCGAAAATTTGTTATTTTAAATTTTACCCCTTATTTTTAGAGCTGGTTCCAACTCTTGCGGCTTACGTTTATGTCGTTCGTAATTCGATTTATCGTTTGACGTGGTATCACCCAGCCAGGAAATTTTTCGTGCATTAAATTGACAATTTCTCTAGCAGTGTAGCAAGTAACGATAAAAAGTTAGTCAACATCTGACAATATCGTTCACCTTTAACAGTTACTGTTTCTCCATTTCCATTTTCAAAAAAGTAAGGTGCGAGCACACATTGAGACGAAGATCCTCATCAAACGGTTAAGAGTTGGCACAGTTGGACAGTTAAGAGTGGAGCAGGTTAAGTCTGCTCTAAGATCCAATCCACAAAGACACGGCGGTTTTGAAGGTCCATAGGCGTCAGTTCTTGGGTTAGTTTAATCTTAAATGCACGTATACGCAGGTCTTTTGTCATAATTCGTTACAGAGACGATTTTGAAATGCCCAATTGCTGTGACCCATGTCCATTGAAGGTGTTTGAACTTCCGGTCATACTTTCATTCATCCCAGCGGTATTTTCAGCTGAACGAACATTTTCAAATTTTTCAATTAGACTCCTAATTCCTGTGTCGCTAGGCATTTCGAACTAAAACAACACGAGGTCGACGAATAGTGCGACAACTTTCTAGATGACGGATGTCAAATATAAATCTTCAAAGTGACTGCGTTTGAAAATAATGTAAAATTAAAATCCCCTTTTATAATAACTACCATCTGTCATGCAGTGTAGTACTGTTCAAGTAATCATTATGTGCAATAGCAGTGTTATCAGACTTAATCAATAATTTTTTTGCGATCTGTACTCTCACCCATTAAAAAATTGTATCTAAACAAACAAAACAGGAGAGCAGTTAAATTGGACAATAGAAGAATGAATGGATCGACGAGACCCGATTTGAATTAATAGGGCCGAAACACAGGTGAGCAGTAGAGATTTCAATGAATTCATTGATACAGTTAGGAAGAGTACCAATTTAAAGATTCTGCAAAATAATACCATCTCATCTAGAATCTGTATATACATGTTTTTTTCATAAAATAAACACAATAAATTTTAGTACGAACTTGTACCTATAAGATTAAAAATACTGAAACCATAACAAAGTAATTAAACGATTTTATCAACGTAAAATAAGTTTTATTCTACCTGACAAATTGAAGATAATGTGCAAGATTTCTGATGCATTTTCAATAAACAAGAAACATATTCTTTCATTAACAAAACGAAATTAGCATAAATTACAGATATAACAGAGAGTTAACACAGAAACCTGTTGCTTTACGCATTCAATATCAACAATGTACAACGTGTTATGGGGAATAATTAAAGCTTCAGACTTGCGCAATATATGCATAATAATTTACAGTATCTTCATAAATATTTTTTTCCAAAAGCAAATATTGGTGAATTTTCGCGAAACCGCTAAAATACAAACAAAAGACAATACGTTCATGTCTGTAAGATTCGATTTTTTTCTCTCTTAAGCTCAAATCTTCTGTACCACCCATGCAAATATTAGGATGTTAATTTTTTTGTTCTACTTATCATTTAGTGCTTATGTAAAATGTACAGAAATGCGGTCAGTTCTGACGTGATAAAGATAACATGAGTAATCCTTGAAAGTTATATGTATTAGTTACGCGCACGAATTTTTTATATACTGTTAATAGTAGTAGTAATTTCTTTTTCGATGATGCGTAGAATGCGTACTTGACAACTCAGCTAGAATGTCATTGGCCTCGAAAACAAGCGCAACAGATTCGTGTGCAACTAACCTGTAATACTTGAGGCGGGACGTCTATGCTATGTAATGGGACTCTGACAGCCGGTGCAGTAGGTCTTTGCTGTTGTTGCTGCTGTTCTTGAGCTCGCTGTGCCCTTTCTTGAGCTTGTCTACGTTCTTGCTCTTGAAGTGCTTGCTCTCGCATTAACTGGAGCTTTAATTGTGTTCTTGATTCTAGTGTGGCAGTTTTTAAATTTGGAGGGCTGTAAAAGAAATTTATTTTTAGTATTTCTAAGTACGAAAATAATTACAAGAGGATCATTTCTCGAACGGATGCATGATTCTTTATCATCAAAAATTCTCCACTTTTACGTCTACTTATTTCTAAATTTTAAGCTTATAAATAATTTTTAAAATTCTTTTTTTTCATTCACATTTCGAATTATAAGACATGTATGTACATCAATCAGCCTGTATCTAGAAGTTGGCAAATTTATCTGAATACCCGATCTTTATTACTAATTTTCTTAAGCTTTTCAATGACGTGCACTAATTTTCGACAGATGTAATTATTGATACGATATAATGGTCGAGAAATATGCGGATTTTTGTGTTTTTGCCTGTAGGGAAATAAATTTTATTCAGCGTTCGACAAATGTGTCACTTAATTTTTGATTTAAACGAAAAATATCTTCATTGAATCTATTAATTGTGACAGGTGTATTTTTTCTTAATATGAAGTCAGAATTCATTTTCAAAAATTTAACACCTGGAAAAATTAAGGTACCTAAAGAATTAATTCAAAATAAATTTCAAATTTTAAATGATAAATAAAAAAAAAACAATAAAAACTTACGTAAAAGAATCTATTAAAAAACGCAACCTGTACAGCATGAAAAATATCGATTACTGATGAGATGGGTTTACAAATATTACTTGCGACATTTCTTGTTACACTTTGCCTGGTACCTATTACCTTAAGCGAAAATCTTTTTTTTACTTCATCGCTTCAATGTGTCTTTGATCAAGATGGTCCGGATTTAAAGAAAATTTAATAGTCACAAACTGTTGCTTGCTTTATTTTGCATATTTTGAATTAATTTTTTAAGATCGTAGATGGAATTAACATAAACACAAGTGAGTCATATGAACTAATTTTAAGCTGAATTTAAATTAAAATATTACAGCTTATTTAGACACTGGTTTTAGTCGCATTCCTTATCTATTCCTTAGATATAATGTATATACATATACAAGTAGCATACCTATAATATAAAAAATAAACAACGACTGTAACAATAAATTAACAAATGGGAAAACGGTATGCAACTGAATTCTCAATGTTTTGATCGTCTTGTACATGTCGTAATTGATTCTTTTTTTTATATTATTATAAAATGGATGGTAAAATATTCTACGTTATAAACTCTATAAAAAATTCTATTTACACCGGCAATCTGGCAAGGACTTTATGTATAAAATAACAGAATCTATATATAGGTGATATAAATCCATTAACAGTTAGTGACTCTTGGTCCGTATGGCTGAAAATACTTCTCTTAAATAAAGGATTTTAAAATACTATATTTTCTATTGATTAGGTTTGTGCTATGTACAATTTGGTACAAGTTATCACTTTTTTTTTATAAAATAAAACCAGAATTAATTACACATAACCACAGAGCAAACGTTTTTATTGTGACTTCCCCGAACTGATAGCATATTGTTGATGAGTCACCAACAACTTAAACATTAAATTCTTCGGAAGCTAATTTAGGTATGTCACTATGACATTATATATTCAAATACCATCATCATGAAAAATGAAGCATTATTTTTATTCCACTTACAAGGAACACCATCATCAATTATACGAGAGAAGGGAATAAAACATGGTTTATAAACGATAGGACATCGATATATGATATAATGGACAAGGTTTTTCCCCTCAATTTATTATCTTTTATTATTATTATTGTTCTTTATAACATATACGTATCTATTAAAAAGTATCTCCGTCAAACTACTCCACAAATTATAAAGGTAAAAATGATAAAAAGGCATTTATAATATTTTGCCTTTCTAATTTGTGGAGTCAGTTGACGACGATACTTTTTAATATTGAATAGAATTCTTTTGTTTCTATTAGTGTTGTTAATAAAATGATTTTGATTTTTATGGAGAAAAATTTACGTATTGTAATTTTGTGTTATAGTATGACAAATTAGGAGACAATTTCTTTTTTGTGGGGGAAAACTGTTTAAAAAATTGGCAATACTGTGTAAAAATACTCTATTTTCTCTTAACATTTTGATTAATTGTAATTATTTGAAGATATCTACTATATAATTAGTTTTAAAACAACGGGTATCTTTTTATTTAAAATTCGCGTTGAACAACTGAAAAAATTAATACATTCTCCACCCAATACTAAAATAAATCTAAAAAATTCTCAGCAATTATTAAAAATCTAAATCCCCTAAAATCTGGTAATTGTATAGGGAGTTTCTGATAATTTTAAATTCACAATCTGATACACCAATATGACATGCGCAGAACTTTATAGTTTGTAAGTAGTACAACATAATCAAGTGCTGTTGTATTCCAATTTGTTACATAAAATATTTAATCGGTGAAAAGTTATTTAATTTTTAAATTTTACCCTTTCTGTACGTAGGTATTAATTTAAATCTAGAATAGAGTTCCCCAGACGTAAAAATGAAATGTTTTTTTGGCACCCCCTGTATGAGGCAATCCATTTGGAAATTTATCAATACCTGGCAAGTAAAGCTTTTCCTTTGAAGTACACGTGTAACCGAAGTTTATTTATAACTAGCCGATTCAATACTAGTAAACCGGTATGAAAATTGTTAATTGTTTAATCAAAAATGATCTGAAGAAATAAATATTTACGAATATTTCGAACTATTAGAAGCTATTATAAAACATTCGCTAATTTCTACAAATACTTTCACGTATAGTGCCATTCACATGAAATTGTTCGTGCAATTTAACTAAAAAAATATTTCTGAATATTTTACATAAATTTAGGTATTTAAAATCTCACTTATTAAGGAGATGACAATGATGAATATTTATCATAATCTTCTAAAGAGTGGTTTCACAAAATGAAAGGATTCGGAAAAAAGTTGGCAAGTTTTTGGAGACCTATTTTCAACAGTGAGATACTTTATGATGTCGTTTACTTCACAATAACTAATGATTTTAGAATTTTATAATGTGCGTTGTGTTTGTAGATAAATAATATTTCCTCAATAAACTAATGGAATGTTATCTCCTTTTCTTAATTCCACAGATTAAATGGAAAGGTTGCCGCTTGTATTAAAAGAAATCACTCCAAAATCCGTTAAAATAAAAATATATGCATGCGAAAGAAGATCCTCAATTATAACGTCTGTAAAATCATTTGGCAGTGACATTCAATCTTATTTTAGAACAGCTAAACATCTTATTATACGCTCATTTCACTCAAATTGTAACATATAAAGTGGATACGATTCCTCAAACATTTTTGAAAATGTTAATTGTACAAAAGTGATAGCCTTATAACCTTTGGAATTTAAATACATTAAAAAAGACGGCTAGTTAGTTATATAATAATAACAAAAACTTCAATAGCGAAAAATGTACAATTATAATTTATTTTTATTCAAATTATATATTTATGCTTCTGTATTAAACTCACTACAACAAATGTAATTCTATTACAATGATCTTTTATTCTAGTAATAATAATAATAATAATAATAATAATAATAATAATAATAATAATAATAATCTTATTAAAATTTAATTAAAAAAAAAGTATTAACATTAATTATTTAATATTGTTTACGTAAATGAATCACAGGTAGATAAGTAATTCTAAAGGATTTGTTTGACTATTAAATGGGATTTAAGAAATTTATTCCATATGTGTACGAAGAAATAAATATTGTATTATGTTACCTTAGATTTATCAATACTTTCGCTGGAGATTCTTACTTTTTATTGTAAATAAACCGTGGTCAATTTTAACAAAAGTTTTTTAAATCGGTGTATAAGCCAGGGGTAGCAATATCTTTGGCACCCTTTTTTATACAAATACAAGTACACCATTGTCCAAAACTATACCAACAAAAACAGAGGAATTAGAATTTAAATTGTAACAAAATATTCTTCAAAAACTATACATTCCGCTATTGTTCTGCTACATCGAAATCAATTAAAACGTATGTCGATAAAATTAAGACATCATAAGACTAGTAATTTAAGTATTTCTGGATTTTCTGGCTTGATATTATTAGTTTAAAACAGTGGTATTTTCCAAAATGCGCAATTTTTTCCTCTTGTCTAAATATTAGAAGTACTATTTAACGGTCGTGAAATGCGAAGGTCTCAATCTATTTTTGAATAGGTACTCGCAAATATTTTTATAGAGCTTCAAAAGATTCAATTCAATTGAATTGAACGAAATGAAATGTAAAAATTTCGAATAATGAGACACCAATTATAAATGAATTGGTCTTTAAAGGACATTGCAAAAGAGTAAAATAGAATATAACAAACGGGATGCAAAAGGAGATATAGTAACAATCACCGAGTCCATATAGAAAAATTGATAACAATATTACAACCATAAGATAACAGCTTGTCACGTGACGATATTGTAATATAGTATTATTGATGGTTCGCCTGTACAAACCGATGGGTACATACCTTTCGGTAACCGGCATTGTTTTCGATTTCAATTCGTAAAATTCCTGATTTTTTGGTGTCCCAAGTAATTCCTCAAAGTCGATATTTTGGAAATCGAAATCTATATTGTAGGCGGATAAATCAAACCCGAGATCAATTCCTGATTCCGTCATTTTGATCTTGAAAATCGAAACCAAACGCGTAAAACTGTATTTAACATATATTAAATTATATACACAAAAATTTACTATTTATATAAACATATGTCACCCCATATAAAACAGTATAAAATTAAAGTAACTGTCAAACACTAACAATTTCCAAGTGATTGCGAACGAGTCACACATTCGTATAAAATCGTCAGTGTTCGGAAATATTCGCGGGCAATTTTAAACTCCCCTTCCTAAACTATGAAAACAGTATCGTCTCGTGGTGGGGGGAAATCAGCAAACATAAAAATATGTAGCTTACTAATTAATTTGTTGATTAATTATTTCCAAGTAAAAACCTTCAAATAATTGTTTTGCTAAATAAAATACGTTTTGTTTAAAAAACACTTACACATAGGCAACACAACATACACCTTCCAATAACTATAATTTTACCCAAACAAAAATTTATATTTCTCAATCGAAATAGAACATTCAACAGGAAATATGCAAAGACGACAAAATTTTGAACTCATTTTTTTCAGTCTAGATTTAAACGATGAGTCAACATGAACAATTTTAATATAATTCCTTCGATAATCTTAATTTTCTATTGCAGTTGCATCCAAACCATTAACGCCTTCGAAAGAACAAATCTAGATGAGCAGTGGAATGAATTTAAGGTACGTAGCGGGGGTGAAATAGACAATATGCAATGGTCAAGTATTTCTTTAGAACAAATTCAATAAAAGTTATGAGCGTTTTCATGAAAGTAAACGACGAGAAGCTTGGGAGGTTAATCTTCATAGAATTATCAAACATAACAAGGAAGCTGAAGAGGGATTGCATTCCTTTTATATAAAAGAAAATCATCTAACAGACTTAGTAAGTTCGTCCGAATCTAATCACGATCCTATGACATTCTTTTTGAATTTTGAAGTCGCCTCAAGTTTATCTCCAAAAAATGGCTAAATTAACCAAGAGTTACCATAGAAAAATTGACACAGAAATCGTTGGGGATGTATATGAACAATTGCACCATTTACCAGATGAAATAGATTGGAGACGGAAAGGATTTCATACTCCTGTGTATAATCAAAAAGATTGTGGATCTTGCTATGCTTTTAGTGTAGCTACAGTCTTGCAAGCGCAAATTTTTAAAGAAACCAATAAGCTTGTACCATTGAGGTAATTAATTTGCTCTTGAAATAACAAATTTCCCTATAAATTCAATTACTGTTCTAGTGAGCAACAGATTGTAGATTGCAGTACTCAATCAGGAAACTACGGATGTGGGGGCGGTTCCTTGAGGAATACTCTAAAATATTTAGATAAAAGCGGTGGTTTAATGGCTTCCAATGATTACCCCTATATTGCAAGAGTAATTCTTAACAAATTTGCATGAAAAAATAAAGTTTTAACTTTTGGATCTCCTTTTCAGCAAAAACGATGCCAATTTAATATCCATAAAGCAATAGTCAACGTGAGTTCTTGGGCTATTTTACCTCCAAGAGATGAAAGGGCTTTAGAGATAGCGCTTGTCAAAATTGGGCCGGTAGCTGCATCCATTAATGCTAGTCCTCGCACTTTCCAATTGTACCAGTAAGTAGGATTTATCTTGAGTGGTTTTTTTCTAAATGATTATTTGCGTTTTATGTGCTTCTCCGACTCTTCTAGAATTTTATTTTATTCGCGCGTTTAATTTTCAAGTCATGCAACATTTTGAACTCTCTGCCAATCAAATTGCACTGGCAAAAATTATAAGAGTTATAGGAACGAAATTGTGCGTCTGTTTGGTCCTGACTCTCGACCCAAACATTTTGCGTAAACAATGGCTCATTTGGAATTTGTCAAGTTCAGCATCTTCTTGACAGATGGCGATGATAACTTGACCGATTCAAAGACTGCGGCAATTATTTGGATCGTTCCTTGTTTAATGAGCAAATATGCAATTGATAATTTTGTATTATATATAACCACCACACCTAAGATTACATTTCCTCTAATTAACTTAGAATTAAGAAAATTCAGATTCGAATTACCAGATTTATACTGAACGTAAGCTGACTGAGAAATACCTATTAAACTTGAAATACTTTTCTTTTTTCAGCAGTGGAATATACGACGATATAATCTGCAATTCAAACACAGTAAACCACGCCGTGGTGGTTGTTGGATACACCAAAGATGCTTGGATTTTGAAGAATTGGTGGGGGGATCATTGGGGAGAAAATGGTTATATGAGATTGAGAAGGAAGAAGAATATGTGTGGGATATCGAATTTTGCAGCATATGCCTTAGTTTAAAGAAAACCTGTAATATGATGAATAAAACAAATAACGAGATGTATATATGTATTTCAATTCACATATATTATATAAATGTGCAAAAGATAAGGGCAAAATTTTTAAAATATTATATACATACTTGACACAAATTCTTTTTTTATTAAAGAAAAAAAAAACAAAAAGGATGACATCGGCTAATATGATAACGCTTCGTTTTTTAAGGAATCTTAAAACTTATGACACACAAAGCATGAAAAGAAAAACATAATGTTCATGACAAGCTTTTTTTTTAATCGAAATATATCTACAACGCTTCTCCTTTTTTTAACAAGCGAATATATTTTTTTCTATTTTTTTTATTTTCCTGTATTTATTTATTTTTATTTTAACTTACAGTACAACGTAAATGTAAAAATGAATCAGTACAATTAATCAATCGATATATATATATATACTATGAAATGAAACACAAGATAAATTACGAGTTTGGAACGTTTAAATTGATGTATATATATATGTAATGTATACAGGATGCGTTTGGAAGCCGTTTTAAACATTTAGGGGTGGTAGGGAATTACAAAATGATAATTTTTTCCTAGTATTCCTAGTAAAATTTATTTATCATTTTAAAACGAAGCCTGTATACAATATAAAACATTCTAGATTAAAAGTACGAAATGGATAAAAAAAAAATAAAAGTGAAAAATTTTTAAAATATACACGTATTAATTAATTAGAAGTTCAATAAAGTAAATGGCACTTCCATGAAATATCGCACCGAATCTAATGAAACTTTAAGAAAAATGGTTGTCTTTTAATAAACATAGACGCGATCCAAGATCCCATACACTTATTGATCTTCTATTACATAAGCTGTCTCTATTGCACAATCTTTTTTCTCTTTCTAGAATGTTCGTACATTTCAAATTTAAATACTGTAATAAAAATAACAAAAAAAAATTGCATAAAATATATTCATGCATTGTAAAAATAAAATATTTATGTATATGAATATATAATATAGATCTTTGCAGTAAAACTATTACATCACGAAAGATTTTTTGGTAAAATGAGATTTTCCTATATACTCTTTATTTAAAAAATAGACACACCTAATACCTATTAAATTGCATCAATATGATGAAAAATCATGACAATAGCACTAATTAATATAACAATTATTAAAAACCAAGTATCGATCATGTAATAATATGAAACAAAGAAAGAAAATCGCGAAGGCGTAATTAATATATGTATAAAAGAATTAGTAATAGTTTTATCGCATTTAAATAAAATTAATAAAAAAAAATTAATATATTCAACAAATACAATTTCCATCTTTTCTATTTGTGATCTGAAACAGGGGAAAAAACCTACATCTAGATAACATGACACTACGGCTTATGCCGGACACAATAATATTCTCATTTTTTTCATTGAAAAGTAGTATATAATATTTGTTATAATTCGTAAAATCTCCTCTTCTTTAGTACACTATCACAGTCATTTACACATGGTGTTCTTGGAAATATAATAGCATTTAAAATATTTATTTTTATTGTAATAGAGTGCGTCGATTCAATTCTCCTTATATATCTTTGTAATATATAAATTTTTGAAAGTTCCGTATACAGATATGGAAAAAATTCCTTTTCGGTCGATTATATCTAGATATGTTGTTGTATCTATCCTTTGATCGGAAAGAAACTTCCACCACACCTATTCAGTAAAAATCAATATTATATAAGTCAGATTCGCTTATTAAAGAAAATTAAAGCATGGCAATCTATGATTTTCCTTCAATACAAATAATATTTAAGGAAATACTGAAGAAAAAAAAGTAACAGTAACATCTCTATAGCAATATAAGTATCCTTTCTTTCTTTGTAAATAGTGGCACAGCCTACTACATTTTCCTTAGGTTCCCAAAAAAAATCACAATTAAATTATAAATAGTTCTTATTCGAGACTTAGTTTAATTAAATATAAATAATCTGACTTATACCATAAAGACGTACAAATATTAGTTGAATTTCTTTCAAAAGATAATATTTTAAAACAGTAATCACATTCACAAATAATATTTTATAAGTGAATACAAATGTATGTTTTTTCATTTTTAAATATATTATCATCGATATTGTTTATCACTTTACACCGTATATGTAATTGATTGCATTTATGGGATATTTAAGGGTAGTGTTCAACGAATCATTATGGATTTCTAATGAGTTCTGCGCGTAATGCAGCACCAACGATTTTAGTGAATCGTATATGTTGTAAGGTTCCGAGAAACCTAAGCCTTTCTTAGTTTCGTAGATGATACAATGGCTGACGATGCTGTTGCAGATTATCGAAAGCGCGTATTGGTGCGTGCTAGATGTACGGATCAAGAAGGTGCCGTCCGGTTTACAGGCTAACGCGCTCTCGGCATCCTGACGGTTGCAGTTCAGTAGAAGCCAGGTCTTTTCGTCGTTATGTGGTAACGTTTCAAGATCACAGTTCTCTGAGGAATCCGGTATATCACTTTCGTCTTTTTCTAATACTTGGTCTATCCTTGACTGTTTCATTCCACGATTTAATAAACACCTGCGTAAACAAGAATCAGTAATTAGAAATTTTATTGACATAAAAGGCTTCACTTTTTCTTCTCTGAATTACTTTTCCTGAAACGGAACTATATAAGGCACGAATTTATGAAAATGAAGCATATACCAAAATGTTAACAATACGTTTTGGCACCTCCCATACACCATGCAAGTGTCAAAATGATAAATAATGCTATACAGAATGCCTAAATGCAATTATCACTCCGTATATTTGTGTAAATTTCGTTACAAAAAAATTAACTTCAAACACTAAAAACAAAAACAAGAAAAAATAGTTTACCTTTGATACTTGTCCCTTTCCTTTACCAAGTCCTTAACAATAGGCTTCAGATTGTTAATCTCCCTTTCCAAAGATCTATTGTACGCTTCCCTCTGATGCAGATTCTCATCTAATTGCTCACAACTCTCTGTCATCATCCTCAATCTCTCGTTAAGTAATGCGATGTTCTCGTTAAGTTTTAAAATTTCATGGGGTTGTGCTTCATTTTTAAACTTTTCCTGCGTTTTGGTCTGTTCATGGAAAACACTTACTAATTCCTTAAGAGCATCTAAAGCTTGCCTTTTACTGTGAACTTCATGCGAGGTTTTATTGAAGTCGTCAAGATACATTTGCAGCATATGGTTCTTATCACGTAATCTCTTATTGATTTCGATGAAGATCTCTGTTAGCTTCTCGATAGTTTCTGATGTACCAAATTCCTCTTCCTGGTTGTACTTTGAGACCGGGTATAGGAGTTTGATGTCCAAAGAAGCGTTGTATTGGGATAGCGAGTCGTTACGGAAATGGTTTATAAGTTCAACGACCGAGTTGAAGCTGTATGGCTCTGTAAATCCGTATTTCCCGTTTCCATGGCAGATTTTGATCAATTTGTTAGCGCCACCTTTTCGCAGTGTTAACGTGAATTCGCCGCATTTATTAGATGCATCTCTAACCAGAAAAGAACCATCCACCGTTTCGTTTAATTTCTCGTTAACTTCATCTCGGGTTATATTACCCCAATACCACTCAGCGTCTTGCAAGCTCATCGATTTATCTTTCTCACTCATTGATAGTGATAAACTGCTGCCTATTTTAGATACTTTTCTAGGTGGTATGGCCGGTGCAGAGGCGAACTGTGGTAATTTCTCACCCCAATCGCATTTCATTAGAAGAAGCTCAATTATTCTATTGTGTAGTTGGGTGTTGTAGACGACTTGACTGAAATCGCGTTACAAATCAGTTCGAAAACGTAAAGAAAACGATTTCACACACAGGGCGTCTCGTATTATACTTACAGAATTCGTTCCCACGGTGGTCTTAGGAAAACATGGCACATTACTTGAATTAATACGGTCGGTGGATTCCTGTTACCTCGAGCGTACTCCATACGACACACGCGACATAAATGGGCCATAATAAACTTCAGGGTACTTCTATGATGTTCCGGAATTTGCTGAACCAATATGTTTAATCTAGCGGCACATTGTTCGTCATTTTTTATCTCTGCAATTAAAATTAATGACTGATAATCGAGGTAAAAATGGGTGAATTTCGAAATCGAATATAGTTCGTTTCGATAGAGATAATTACTATAAACTTAAGATACGCTCCGACAAACTTTATTCGTTCCAGTAGTTAGATAGTAGAGTTATATATGTGACAATTTATTGTTTTGAATCTAGTTACCATCGGAAAAACTTTCTGAGAGGAACAAAGGGGTACAGCGAAAGTTAACGTCTTTTATATAATTAATTACATTTGATCAGGAGGAAATGGTCACGTTTATTTTTCTTCATTATAAACTTGACTAATTAGCGAAATTTGAAATTTAGTTAGTTTGTTATCGTATTGTGATGCGAAAACTTTGAACAGTAAAGAGATCTCTTAACTCTCGTCTTCGAAATCTAATTCATTAACGAGATATCTGTTTTGCTTACCTAGGATTTATCGACGTTTTCCCCAAGCTCTAGATTGTTTTTATTTTATCCCAGAAACCTTTGGATATATTCTATTTGAAAATATATCAAGTTACGTCTAATTAATTCAAATACTCTTTGACAAATAGCTAGTTGCCTGTACAAGTTGTATCTTTAGTAACTTGATTAAAATTCAATAAATTATTATTAAAAAATAAATAATATAGACTGTAGTGATTTTATCGTTCAGAAGTGTATAAATTTTCAATAGTGATTTTCCCCTATTTTATTCCTGTGAACGTTGGTTTAAAAACAATATTTAAAAATAATGAATTAAAATATTATGGGACTGGTTTCAAAATACCAAAAGGACTAAAGAATCAGAAAGGATTCCGAACAACATTTCAATTTGAAGAATTATAGTGACTAACAAGAATTTTACTATTTTGGCCAACAGATTTAAACATTGAAAAATATTTAATTAGATATATTTAAATACGGACGTATAATTTTTTTATATTTTTGGCATTAAAAAATTATTTGACTTGACCTAAAATTTATTAAATAAAATTTGGATAGCACTTATTAATTTTTCATACATGTTATATATTATCACCCTGTGAATCACTACGCACATATCACTATTTAAATATATTGTTCAAATACTAGAAAAGTGGTGAAATTGATAATAATTTAAAATATAACGTAACAGACAATATTTTGAGATTGATCGATTAGCTAATTTTTTTCTATACATATAATGATAAATAAATGAAGTTATTTCTGTGACGAAATTACCGGGGGGGTCGTAGAATTCTTTAAAAGAAAATAGTACAAATGGTTTCTTTACTTGTGTTAGAAATTGCGCATGTGAGTATATAAATAGGTATATTATTCATTAAATTCACATAATAATTTTTTATAATAAGCAATATAATTATAGAAAAATTATAGTGAAATTTTAATTAATTTAATTAATGCATAAATGAGCTAGTGAAATTTAGAAGGTTACTAAACGGGTAAACGTAACAAGTGAGAACACTTACCGCGTACATTCAGTAATCTCGATCAGATGTTATAACCTTTATCTACCAAATGTCTAGGAATAAATTTAAAATTAACTTCATTTATGTCTTTAATTTTGTATTAAAGCAATGGACATAACAATCATTTTCAAATTATGTCTTCTATCTTATCTATCAATTTTTAGTTTTTCTCTCAATTCTCAAAATTCTCAAAACAATTAACCACAATTTTATATTTATTTGAACCTTGAATCGTGATTTTGGAAACATTAAAAAAATCAGAAAACGTGAAAACATTTTCATACTAGCATAATATCGAAATATTATTACCATAGCTAAGAAAATTACTTATACGATATGAGGATGCATTTTAGGCAATTTGAGGATTTAACAAAATTAAGTTTGATTAATAGTTATGTTTTCTATTCTTTAAATAACTTCTATTCATAAATTTTGTTATTTATGTAGAAATGGATGCAAAAATATTTATTAACAAAAATTATCTTGTCGAACATTTCATAGTAGAGTTCATAATGTTGGCTTAATTCTCGCAAAAGATTACGGTGTTCCCAAATTAAATAGCTAAACGGGTCAATTATCGAAAGAAATTAATGGTAACCTTAAGGTGCAAATATTACAAAATTATCTAAGAACAATACGTTTTTGTTTATGTAATAATATTTTACTCTATTACATCTATATTTATTTTTCTTTTAATGGATAAAACCAACTTCATATTTTCCAAAAATTCCACTCTAACCTGTTGCGGAGAGAGGAACATCTAGAAAATGCTAACATTCACAGCAATTTTCACGCAACACTAGTCTTGTTATTTGTCTCTCTTTATCCACTCAATCCTTCAATTATAACCATAAATTTAATCAAAACATAAAAAAGAAATCAGCCTGAAAAATAATCACAAAATTATCTTGAAGTAAATTGAAAATTAATCTCCAAATCAAGCCATCTTATGTCTCATTTTAATCGCACAATCAGACACCTACTTTGTTTATAAACTATAAATAGTACGGTAATAATCTACACAGATTAATTGTACCTCAAACGGAACAATTTAATAAGCAAAGGTTTAAAACGTTTACTTTAAGAAATGAGATATTCAAAACTTACTTGAAGCTTCTACAAATCTATCATACCATTGCACGGGTATAATTGGATCTGGCAGTTCCCTAAGGAATTTCTTCAGGATGTTAGCTAGACACGCTGGGGATAATTCCCTAAGATCAACTTCCGTGGTGAATTCATTGAGATTTTTGCAGACCTCATTTATTTCTGGTGGAGCTGATGAACAGTAAATGTTATACAACTCAAAAGAAGTATTTTCTTTAGCTTTGTTCTCCAGTTCTTTGGTACATTGTTCAACCTATGTTACCAAAAGAAAAATAAAAAAAAAGAACATCTTATTTACGAGAAAAAGTTCTTACAATGTAAGGTGCTGCGGATTCAGTAGGGTTAAATTGGGTACACAAACTCTTCCCGAATATCCACTTGCATGGTATTCCATACAGCTTTTCCCTGGACGATATACAGCTGGGTAAACCGTTAGCGACGCAGGTCCGATGAGCCTTCAAGCCGCAGTCTGAAATGCAGATGAAATATTGAAGATTACCAATATCTTTCATCTTGTTAACCCATCTTCGTGTACGTAAATGAGGAACCATCTCACTTTCACGATTCTCTAAACGGTACGCGTAATAAATGGAAAAAGCATTGCAAATTCACCTATTTTGAATTCGACTTATCTTAATCGCGATGGATATCATAATTCGAAAAATGATTTATAAAAGGATTTTGTATACGTAATCAACTCATCGGCTGATGCACGTACCATGTTTTTTTCGCGTGGTAAATTTTAAAATTATAAGTCGCTATGCACTTCAGAAGATTCAAGTACGCATACATCTTCGCACATTTCCATCGTAATTAGGATAGTAATTGATATATTTTGTTAGATAAATGGAGATAAGTCAAATATTTAATTGTAGAAATGAATTGCATTGGCAAAACAAAACAATAAAAAAAATATACGTCAAAAATACATGTAAAGAAGATGGGTTTCATGAATAAATTCTTAACAAGTTATTATACCAATATTTAATATAATTATAACATAATTTCTAGGTACAGTACTAAACATAAGGGATACTTAGTTTCGATTTCGTTTTAGGATATATAACAGCATTTGGTATCAATTCTTTAATCGGAATCGTTGAAAAATTAATCTGGAAACATACTCCTCAGTACGACTCGTACTTCATGATGCTAAAATCATGATAAATTATTAGCAAAACCAATCGGAAGATTTCCATTGGAGTATTGAAATTGAACTTAATAATGTTTGTTTGCAATTTTTTTATTTCACTACCAACACGACTATCGATAACTATTTCCTCAATATTATATTATTATTTTACTTCTATAGTTGGTAAAGCTTCAATCAACATGAAAACGTTTCTCGTCAAAAATATGTTGGCAACTCAATTGTTGTTTAACAGTTTGTGTCAGTCGATGTTAGTGTTTCTATAGAAATACAACAAATCGAATATCGAGCAGTTGTCTACGCAAATCAAAGCCGAGGTGGACGCTATTAACAGGGACTCTGCATCATCAATTTCTAACAGTGAAATTCTGGATAGTTGAATTTAAACGTAGTCATACCATCTTGGTTAACGATGACAACCAAAAACCGTAGGATTAAGGTTAGAAAGATAGCAGAGGCCGTGGGCATGAAAAAAAGCCCAAAAAATGGACGCACCACGACACACCTGATGCCAAGACACAGTCGAAACGGTGTACTACGATGGATGAATCGGGTCGGAAAAATGCTAATACTGTTCCATCTGTCGAAAAAATCATGGAGCTGTATTAATTGACTATATTGAAAAACAATAACTGCGGAAAAACGGCCGCATTTAAAGAAAAAAATTTGTTCCACCAAGCCAATGCAGCTTCTCACACTTGGTGAAAATTTACGAACTGACGTTCAAATTGATAGACAAAAACTTGTTTTTTGCGTTAGGCCAAAAACTTTTCAAACAACCTCGTTCGTATACACAAACATGTTTTATCTCGATACTCTATCTGCAAAGTTGTATTAATTTGATACTTCCTACATTTTTTTATATAATAACCAAACAAGTGAATATTTTATTTATTAAAGTTTTCAGAAAAGAAAACTTTGCAGCATATGAAATAGTTATACAGTATTTATAAACACCATTAAACAAAGAACGTAAAATTGCTAATTCAAAATGCAAAAATTCACATGACTTGCGATATTGCATAGAAAATGGTAATGACTTCAGATCAAAAAGAAGTTCAATGAAATGGTCTTAATGAATTTAAATCTTATTACACCCGCTCCTTTAATTAGGAGAAGGGAAAATTAAACGCAAAAAATTTGACTCGTGAAATTTTACAGAATTAACAAAATAGTATTGGAAGTATAATAAATACAATTACTAAAAATGAATTTCGTATCTTACGAAGTAACCCGTACATAAAAAGTAAATTGGATAAAGAAAAATAGATAAAATCGCAATCAACGAAAGTGGAGAAAAATTACATAGTATTCTAAAACATGTTGTCGTATTACATCATAGAATTATCACGAATTTTGTAAATATTACTTTCGCATTGTAAATATGTATACAAACAAATACTTGAATGGGAATAGAATTCGCGGAAAATATAAAAAATTCCTCTTAAAACCATTTTATCTATGAATCATGCCCGGTTGAACGTAGACGACACACTTGTATGTGCATTAAAAAAACAAAACAAGTAATAAGAACGTACCTTGGCAGAAATACCCTTGATGTAGGAAACCCCTCAAATATTTTTGACATTTTCCACATCGTTCTAGCGAACTAAAGCTCAGTTGCGTCATATTCGTATGTTCGCTCTGAATCTCGTCCGGCATTACAGGCATTTCCAATGGCGGTGGTGGTTGTTGTTTACCCTTCAGCTCGTCGATGCATGCCAATAGGGCTTTCTGGTGAAATTCATCTTTGATGCCCATATTCTGGAATGGGAAGAACGACCTTTTACTCCAGAAATTCAACATTTTCGATGGATTCTGCCGGCACAATTATGATGGGATTAAAACGTTTAAAACAAATGCGCTACCATAAACGTCAGACATTTATCACTGGCTAATCTGAATTTAATATTTCAAAAGATATTCTTCAAAAGATTAATTAAGGTCATGCGTTAAAGGTTGAAGGTTATATATTCTCTTTTTCCCTCTCTTCCATTTATTGCAGTCTACACGAAGAAATAATGTGCCTTCTTATCAGTTAAGTATTAAATCTTTAGACTCGATGGTAAAAATATTCAGCAAAAAGATTGATTAGGAAATTAAAAATAATGTTGGATGAACATACGATTATTAGTTGGTTATGGTCGATAATTATAATTAATTAAAAATTCAATATGAGACGTCAATGAAGACGGAATTCTAGAAATTATCTTTTAATGCTAACGAAAAATATACATTGGGAGTATAATTATCAATATTTTATTTAGGTTCCGCCATTTAATGACTATTTAATAACTATTTATGATTCACAATCAATATCTCGATATCCTTTGTTTTATGCTTGGAATTTTCACGAATATCTTAAATCATATTCACAATTATACTAAAACAATTGGAGAATATTTTTTATTATTAAATCGATTCAAATATTTTTAATAAAAACAAAAAATAATTAGGTATACCTAAATACAGTGAAATCTGTCCTAACACGAGGATAAGGAGGATTAAGGGGGTCAGGATTCGAAAGATACACTCTTTTCTAGTCTGGTTTTCAAGTAACGACGTCATCGAATTTATTTTTAACTTAGAACTCCCGATTTTTTTATTTCAATAGATCATTTAATTGTTTAAATGGTACTATCAAAATTTTAATAGCTCGCATAACAAAATTTTCGAATAAAATTCATTTAAAGACTGGAAAACATAAATTTTGTTAACAAAAAGCAAAGATAAATGCTGTTATTCAAGAAATTAAATGATCGTTTCCGTTAATCTAATGTTGGAAATACTATCCACCTGTTCATAAATTTTACTGCTAACTAAAAGCCTAGCAAAAGGTAAAGATAAATTTTTACAAAAATATAGAATAATCAGTTTTATACATATGTATGCCAAATACCCGTTATTCTTAATAAAAAAAATTTTTGAAAGTTAACAAAGCATAGATCATTGTGAAGTGAAATTTTCATTTCTTTTGGATGCTACGATAACACCGGAACTTAGCACGAAGTGTGCAATTTGTTTAATGCAAAATATCCAGATAGAAATATCAACGAATCCACACTGAGTAAAATCGAGGGAAGGATAGGAAAACTGGACATGCCAAACACATTTTAAATGAAGGGCATCCTAAAAAATAAAAAAACTTGATATCATGCAAACGTAATCCACGTCTCATTCGCTAAATTCTCTTCTCGGATAAAGACTCATTTTACCTAACTGAAAGAGTAAGTCGACAAAATTGCAGGTAATGGAGTAGAGAAAATCCTCATTGGATTACAGAAGCACGTATTCATCATTGTTCCTTTCTTCTTTGACGAAACTCTCCCGGGGCATCTATATCTAGAATCTTTAAGGGATGCACTATTTGGTGTAGTGACACGCTAATCGTATCATCGAATGATTACGTGCAATCTTCCAGATTCCAAACAACATACGACGCTTTTCCAAATTTGAAAACATGATAACGCAGTAAGTTAAAACTAAAGACTAAAGGTAATTAAAATAAAAATATGCGAAAAAATTAACTCTTTTAACAATTAATTATGTATTTTTCCAACAACTTAAAGATATCTAGAATTACTATGGTTAATTCTAGAATATATTAATCTAGCTTTTTGAACAAGAATAGTTTGATGGTCTCCAAACGTACTTTTGCCCGACAATCCAAGGTGCTTGCAGTTGGCAGCAGCACTTTCAAATTATCAAAATTGGGCTATGCCATCATTTTGTGCTTATTTTATCCCGTAATCACCGAGTTTTATGCTCCTCTCGCTTTCGAGATATTCGCAGATGAAATGTTTGGAATTATTGCAGCATCGTTTTGTGCAGTTTAATCCGCACGTTTTGTTTGCAGCCACACTTTCGAATATTCAAAATTTGATATTGGATATACCAGCATTTTGTGATACTTTTGTGCCGCATAGATGTTTTGGCCGTCAAAAATTAAAAAAGGTAGCTACAGTTCCGCCGTACGAGGTATATTCGGTGAGGCTTCCGTTGGAGACGCTCGCAGCTCTTGCGATAAAGCACCACATTACACTATTTATAAAGAGATGAGTAGAGATGACCAAGGCAGATGAAATTACTACTTTTTTGCAGCGACTCGTGTCTATTCGTCTCATAAGAAAGGGTTCGTGTTGCCTACTGGTTTCCCCGAGAGCCGACAAAGCACGAGTCTGTCTAGTCGCTGCAAAAAAGTAATAATTTCACCGGCCTTTTGTCATCTCTAGTTATGGGTCGGAATTTTGAGCCTTCACTAAAAAGAAACCATTTACGAGGTGTAGTCCACGGTGCAAGTTTAATATTTCATACCGACGCCCTTGTCCCAATACGTGTACAATAACATAAATCAGACACAGATAAAACCAATTCTTACGATAAGCCTAACAATGTGAAGCTCACATTCATTAAAATTCAATCACGAAAACCATTAAACTGTAATATGAACATGAAATAAGTGGGTAAAACTTTTAACGACAAATAAGTTAATGTGACGGGCGAGCTTGCTGAGGGTCATACATTCTTTAAAGACGCAGAAAAACGTTTAACACTGTCACTCTCGCTCCACATAGGCTTTTAAGCGATATTTCCTTTTTATTGCAGCTGCTGCTGGAAATGCGGCTTCGCACAAATAGATTGTCGCAAAGGATCTGTTCAGTTTTTGAACTCACAGTTGGATGTTCATTTTTGATTAATGTTCAAAACTCCATTAAAACGGAAAAGGCAAATTTTGTTTTCAGGCTGTTGTCGCAAGAGAGTTCAGTTAGACTTTTTTTTCCTGCGAAGTGAATTTTGGTGAAGCTTTAACACGAAAAGGACCTTGCATCCACGCAAATTTCTTGACATTCCTCAAAGTATTTTGCTTGCTGAGCTTTGAGAGGTGTTCCTTGAAAAGAGACAGCGGGTCTTGCGAAATAACAACTTTATTAGAGGCCATGTATTTGTGCAATTCAGGGAAACAATGTTGACTGCTATCGATTTTTCTTATCCACAACTGCAGCTTTTGCCTAAACGTCTTCTCTAAAAGTTTAAAAATATGCATGTTATTGTCTTGCAGAGACAGATTCGAGGCCCTCAGTTTATCAAATTTATCGCACAAATATGCTAGTTTCAGCAAAAAATGGGGTTCAGTACTTTTTTGTGATCTCCCTCTTGTAGAAAAATGTGAAAACGGGATAAGATGTTGCCACGCGAAAGCCATCGTGAACTACAGTAGTATAGCAGGGCCGCGTGTTCAGCCCCCATGAAAAAAAAAAAGCCACTGAAAGCTAGATTTCTCTAGCTTTCAGTGGCCTCGTTTTTATGTAGTTTACTACGTCTACGACACGCTCTAATTCCAAATTTTATTGGAGGCTCATGGATGCATTTGATGCAAGTGCTTTTCTATAGATGATGTAATGGGTCCGCATAGAATGCGGTGCTTTGTTACGAATAAGCGCCTGCAATCCATCATAGCGACTAGACATTCCATCAGTACACATACCGAGGCACTTTTCCCCTTCCAAATCATTTTCAGTTATAGACTTGTCAAGCATCTCAAATAAGTCTTAACACTTTCATCCAGGAAACGTACATAAGGTGTGCGTCTCTCTTATTGTCAGTAGCATCATCAAGTTGCAGACCAAATTCCGTGCTTTTCATTTTCTCTAAAAATTGATCATTGAGATCCTGAACTATATGATGGATTCTTCAACATGGTATTGTTGGAGAAAGGTACCTTTGAAATAATTTTCCCGCCGATTCTTCCGGCTATGTCGCCATGTCAAGAGCAGTTAGTAGAACAAGCTCTTCTGCGATGGTGTGAGGTTTTTTGCACGTGGCTACCCTGTATGCAACCTTAAAAGATGCTAGCAGTGCGTTGTGTTTCGTGCTTTCGTGTTACCGACCGAGTGTATCCAGGGGCATCTATTGCAGTGCATATTTTAAATTTAGTATACAACAATTGTGACTTGAGAAAACCTCGAAACCTTCTTTACAGAATCTGGACGGCAATACAAAATACGACCTATATGGCACAAAACTCCACATGGATAGTAAGAAATAGACCCGTGTATAAAAACCCTCAAACACCTAATTTAATTGAAGCAGCACATAACGAACGTATGCATGTGTTGTTTATTTTTTTACTGGATCTGGGTGGGAATACAAAATTCGTTCTATACGACATCAACTCCCCATTGGTAGTAAGAAGTGGTGCCATCAAAAAGTCCCCCAACATCCCTAGTTTCATAGTAGCTGTATCTGAGGTATTGTATATCGTACGCGAAAAATACGCATGTATTTTGTATGGATGTAATGGAAGCCTCACTGAATATACTTGTACTTGTACTGTACGGCGGAACTGTAGATATATTTTTCATTTTTTACAGGCGTAGGGTTGCAACACAAACTATTTTCTATACTTCACCAAACGGCTTAAAACTAGCACAAAACGCTGGTGTAATAAAATTTGAGATATTCGAAAGTGCGGCTGTCAACTTTACGCTGACTCATATTTCAAGAATATCTCAAGATCGGAAAGAGCACAAAACTTACCGATTAAGGCACAAAACGATGTAATATTTTTAAAATTCCAAAGTGCAGTTGCCATAGTAAAGTTTTCAGCCATATTTCATCTGCGAATATCTTGAAAACGGAAAGAGCACAAAACTCGTCGATTACTGCATAAAAAGATGGCATAGCCCAATTTTGGAAATTCAAAAGTGTGGCTGCCAACTTTACGAACCTGACAATCCATATATTTGATCCAATACTTAAAGCCTATAGCCTATAGTAGAATCTTATGCGATCAATTCCAAAGATTATTTTCGCAAAATTGGATGCGCATGATATTCGCTGGATAATCACCCCAATCAACACTTACCATTAACTTGTCTTCATCTAAATGAAGTAGATCGGTGCCTTTGATATCCTTACACCTGAAAACTTCCGAATAGGCGTAGAGATTCAACGCGGCCATCCATTCTGCAACATTCAGCGACGTCCATTCAGAAACGGGCTGAAAAGATGGAGAAGTGTTTTAGGAAAAAAAGATTTCAGGATGTCTTAAAAGCATAGGCTTTTAAAACTAGCAGTTCTCAAAACACTTTTCATGTCACGTAGAGCTCAATAAATATCAAATTCAAGGATGGTCATAATTCTCATTATAGGCGCACCAGAACGCTTGTTGATTACATGAAAAACAAGCAATAGTATTAATAAGACTAAACAAACGTTATAATGTTCGCCAAAACTAACAGCAATGCACTTTTTACCGCAAAAGCAGAATAAGTCAGCAGGAAATTGATATTGATTAATTTAATAACATGTATGTAAATTACGTTTGTATATAATCAATAACCTTTGATATAATCACGTGTATATTTTTAGTAAGAGTCAAGTTAGCATCTTTTTGTTGTAAACTCCTTATCTTGAAGTAGTTTACGAAACAGTTACTACGATAGTATTTCGCTAAAATGACGGCAGAAGTGTATCATCACCTTTTCTTTTCGATTAAAAAAAAAAGCCTCTATGGAATTATCTACACAATCGGATTTATATTACGCGTTAATTGTGTAAATCGATATCGTTTATTATGGGCACACCTGACGATAAATTTGAATTTTTAAATATAGGAAATGAGGCACATAAAGGACGAGATTTAAATTCAATCATATGCACTTTACCTTCACCTGTATACATCCATAAAACAGCAACGGAATCAGTGAATCAATTTAAATTTTTTTTTAACAAATTTAAAACAGTGGCAACGGCACATTTGTACATACGAGGACGAGATTCTTTAGTTCGGATGTAGATTATACAAGAATTATTCAAAGGAAACATGTTTCGGCTGTCGACTAAAGATTTAATCCATTGATCTTTTGGTTTGGGATTTGAAAATATCCTCCAATTTGTTTCCAAAACTTAAAAAAATATAATAATTGATACCAAATAATCTATCAAAAATGCAATGATTTTTTAAATACTACTAAATTATGTTAGATTTTGCTCAAAATAAGCAAATCCAAATACCGTAAAGAAGTTTAATGTTGAAAAGAAATTCCAGCTTTGACGTAGGAGCCACGGATACTTTGGCAAACTTTCTTCCATCTCCTTCGCAAGATATTCCTATTTCATGCCGTATTACACGAGTGTGAGCTTAAAGAAGAAGTTCCCGATCAACATGAGAAGGGCAACGGCTTATTTTAAAACGAATATTCCATCTTATTAAATGCGGAGAATGTTTGCTATTCGCATCTGTAAAGTATTATGTAAAGAGGGCTTGTGATGCTTTCGTTATATGCTTTCCATCGTACGCATCTAAATGCTTTTGATCCCACGCATGGGTTGTAGCGTCAACTGAAAGTTTTCCGTTGAAAACCCTTGCTCCGGGCGTATTTAAAGCAGGCAGGTATTATTTCATCGTATCATAAATCTACGGGGGCCTTTTGATTTTTAATTAATACAACTCGTATGCGTGACTAGGTTTTGTAAAACTTTGGTGGTTATTCCGAACATTTAACCGCAAATGTAATGATAAAATATCGGCAGTGTTTACGAAAGTTGAAAGGTGGTGGAGGGCAACTGAGAATTTTTGAAACAAATAATAATCACAAAGGAGCAAATATGGGAAATAAGCGAGCTGTTCAAAAATTTTGAAACCATTCAAAGGACTGTTTTAAAACCCTATCAATGGTACAAGTTCTTCTTAAACGTTAATCCTCTATCATAAATTTTAAATTTATTACAATATAAACCTGAATTTTGCGGTGCATGTTTATAAGAATCTTTTGCAAAACTTAAAAGTCAATTCGATAAACCTAATACATGTAGGGTAGAAATAAATAACTAACTGAAACAACAATTCACAACAACTGAAACAACAAATTCTGTTAATCAAATTTTCTCATCAACAGAAATTGATATTAATGATCTTTACATGATACCAAAACAATAAGTAAATTTGGTTGGAGCCAAAAATCAACATTTTCTTTTAACTATATTAAAAAGCGGATTAGAAACTTGTTATCCTTAATAACGTATCCAGATTTTTATAATTAAGTAATCGCAAATTAAATATGGGAGAATGAATGCATTCTTTGCTACTTAAGATCATACTGGTGTGCTTCTTTAGAAAACAACAACTGAAAATTTAATATCCTGTATGAACGAATAATTTTACAAACAAATTGATATAAGCAAGCGAAAATACATTTACTTCATTCTATAATTGAATTTGGTAAAGCGATAGCAGCACTCGAGCTTTCGGTAACTCGAAACCGCTTCTTTGAAAACGTATCGCTAAAACACGGGATTGTTTGAAAAAAACAATGGAATAGAATCACGAAATTTGAGGTCCATTATTAAACATGACGTTATCGTTGTAGGGTAAACAAAAAAAGGAGTGCGTATGTTGTATGAGGAACTTAAAATTAACAAGTTAAACGAAACTAAAGACATTCCACATTCGTAACCGATCAATAAATTCAAGGTCCCTTAAAAATTCAAGCAAGTTTTGCGAAGGGTAAAGAAACTATCAGCTGAATTAAATTTCAGATCGCCAAAGTAAGCTATCGAATATTCGACATGGGATTTATTGATTTGAGAGAGGATTTATGCGTCATATGCCTATGATTTCGTTTCTAAACACATTAGGAATTGGCATTCGCGATATATCAAAATGTAAAATAGCGGGTGAAACGGAGAATAATGAACAAAAGAAAAAATTTCAAATTCAGATTAATTCAGAAAAAAGACGAATTGATAAACGGTCTCATCAAAATTTATAACATTCAGTTTGATGTTCCCGTTATTAAAATTGCTAATTTCCGTCATTTATCTCTCGATGTACATTCATCAAAATCGATATAATTTTTTCCCCCCAAATTAACAATTCAAATTTGCCATGAGGCATCGTTCTACGTTGTCCAAAACGAAATTACGTCGAAGGTTAGGTAGTAGCAGCAAACGCGAAATATTAACCCCGTGGATATGCAATTCAAATCATCAGACTATCAGATTCACCTTGATAAAAAAACCTTTGAACTAAACACGATTCTTTTAAATCGGTTCTAAAATACTTCTAGAACGCACGCGTGTAAAATTTTGCGCATTTTTCACCATTTCAAAATTAACAATAATTATATTTATTATATGCGTTGCACTCTTGAACTTTTTGATAATTATAAAAATATATATAAAATTATAAAAATAGATTCTTACATAGACAATTTCCTGTTGAAATGAATGAGAACTAACTAAGTACAAACAAAATTATTTTATAGTTATAAAACTTTTTAATTTCAAATGTCTAAAACATGCAAATTGTTTTACATGAATTTGATGGTTTGTAACTTGTTACAGGTGAAATGTTCAAAAGTAAAATTTAAAAAGTTACCTGTAAATAACTGGGGATGACACAATATAATACGTACTATAAAAATTCTATAGCGCGTGCTTAAAAACACGTATTTCATTTTTTCAATCTGATAAAATAAATACGTCTTTAGTTGGCCATAACATGAGCTTTTTCATCAAAGTCCTTGCACGTCCTATGTTGAATTGTACAAACCAGAGGAACAATAAATAGTGTGCGAATGCGCAGTGCTTGCTTCGACAAACAATTGACTGTTTGTAAATAAATGGTACCAAATATTTACAAATATGTGGGTTGCTATTGATGTAATAATAATATTTTATTAATAACAAAAAAATTATACCTCTGGTTGATTGAGTTTTGCAAAATACATCACATATTTTATCCAAAATATCTAGCTGATGCAAACTGATTGGTTGTTTACTTCCGTACATTAATTTCCAATTCCTAGAATTTTAAATTTGTTTGCCAGTACAGCATATGGTAAATTAGTGGAATAACGGGGATATCCACACAACTCCTACTTAATTAACAATGTGCATAATGATGAAACGTAAACATACCACCTGTTATTTTGCAATATGGGGAGAACTGATAAACAATTCAAATATCCGGAAATATACCACCTTATTTTTATGCATTTAATACCTTTTACGTTGTCGTCTATAAATAATCAAAATATTTAAGTTCGGGGAGTGTCATAAGATTCTGTGGTAGTAATTTCTAAAAGATACCAATCCCAGTAAATTGACAGTTTGGTTACAGATTTGAAGATGATTTATTGTGTTTACTGATTTTTCTTAATTACGCAAAAAAAAATTACATAATCTCCTTTTTCGAACATTGGCAGGTATGCAATATGAAGGCAGCTGTTCGATTATTATAAAATCACATTGTATAAATAATTAAGTCTGAACATTTAATATAATACAGTGAAAATGAGAACATGATACCCTGCGATTTTAATAAATTTTTATCAGAAATGACTATCATTATACGTTATATGTATTATGTACATACACATAATAATATAATGCTTATCATAACATGTGCTCGGTCGTTATCTGTAAGGTTAGCGGTCACTTCAAGTTGCTTTATCCATCATGGTGATCACCAGCTCGCGTTTATTAAAAGCGATTAAGTATGTAACGCGAAACTGATATATAGCTAAAAATATAATATAAAATTATAACATTTAATTCTTCCAAGATAAGGGACAATGTATGACCACTTGTACTATAATACCATGGGTAAATCATTCTTACATGATAAAAGAGCACTATATTTAATGTACTACAGACTTTATCAATGTAATCAGGGTGTTTGCGGGTAATAGATGTGGGCATTTTGCGGTTCTAATTAAAGTAAAATTTCAGTAGTCTATATATATCCACACAATTTACGCTATGTTCCATTTTATTACAGCACGCTACAAACAAGTATTCAAGCTCTTAATTAAAGACAGAAAGTCCTAGGTGACGTCTCAAAGTTCTTAAAAATCCCAATATAAATTGCTCGATACATATTAATTTAAAAGAGAAACTAGTGCACACATTTTTAAAGAGAGCCAAATAGTACTAAATACGCTTAATAAACTGCAACATAAACACCAGGTTAAATTACGATGGGTTTCAAGCTACTACAGCATAGGAAGAATATCCCTTTTATCGGCCTACAGAAGAGCCTTCTAAAATAAAAAAAATAGGAAAATCAGACGATCGGATTATGTCAAGAAGATCTAGAATCGGCAGAACGAAGTAAACCATTCTTAACACCTACTGAACTGAAGGAAAAAGCCTTCATTTTCGTTTCTATTTCTCCATAATTTAGCGAAAAAATCATGCTGTTTACATCTCTGTGAACCACCAAAGACTCGCAAGATACCAAGATTTGAATTTAAGAAATTTTTGTCATACTCTAAAAAACCTGTGAGTTGTTATCAAAAGCATAGCAAATTTTGATTTGGTTCTAATAAAAGTTTCCTTCTGAATTTGTGATCACGAAATGGAGAACTTGTTCCAATCGACACTAAGATGATTGAAAAAAAGATCTCAAGGAAATCGTTCTCGGACATAAAGTCCAGAAGATATATACAACTATCACAAAAAAAAAGAAACAAGAACAAGATGAAGAAGGATTTTATTGCACATATTTTTAGCGACCAATGACGACATATTCCTAAAAAAATTACAATAATCAAATTCACTTATTTATCGTGATTTTTTTTTCAGGCCCACGTGTTGAAAATTACAATGATTTAAAAAAAACAAATATTAAGTGTATTTTTAAAAATGGATAATTTAATATATCGAATGTTAAATGTTATCAGTTAATTTTCTTTTGCGCATTTTAAAGATAAGGAAATACATATTTATTAGCATTATTTTAAATGGAACATATGCATATTACATTCGAATAATTACTAGTAATAATAAAAAAAAATAAAAACATGCTCAAGATCACTGAAGTTCTTAAGTTATATCATTTAGGTATTGAAATGATATTCCGGTATCACATTTCTTGCAAAACTCAGTTATTTTATTTTTTTTTGACCTCTCATGCGATTAGTTTATTTACAGATCGGGTTTTAAATTGTCTTCGACACCACCTACGCAATTGAACGCGGACTTTCATGCACGAAAGAGTCCGGGAAGAGAGGAAAAATTCATTCTCAAACAATTACCATATAAATTGTTCATTTTAATTTTAATTTTCGATAAACAACCTATAATGACCCCATTGCTTAATGAGATGTGACGTTCCCAAATTTAATTAAAAAACTAATACAGTTCATTGATTTTTTGGTGATCGAAGGATATGTTAAAAATTTCAAATTACTAAAAACTAATGATGTTGGACTTTAATCATTTTATATCGTTTTTAGCGTGTGATGGCGGTCCAACGGGGGATTATAAGTTTTATAGAGAAAGTTCAAAAACAAAAGGAAATCAAGGAAAAGTCACACTTGTTCAGTTAATAAATAATCTTTATATCTATTTCTGAAATGAGTAAAACTCAGAGATTTAAAGTTAAAGTTACAGTATTGGGGAATAAGAGGACATTTTTTTTCTAATATCAATGCATTTTTAATTATTAATATTATATTTTAGTATTTAATATAACTTAAATATATAAAAACTGCCTTTTAAAATAATTGCTGTTTACAAATACTTTCTAAATCAGCTTAATAATTTACAGCTTTAACAATATATAATAATTTTTGAAAAAATCGGTATTTATTACTAATTTAAATAATAATAATAGTATTAATGATAATACATAGTAATAATAACAATCCACAAGAAAACCATAAAAATAAAAAACGGGGAAATATAATTAAAATAAATCTAAATGTAAGTACCAAAAAATAATTAAATTAAAGAGGGATTATCCCTTCGCGCAAATATAAAAGGTTTCGTCTTTAAAATTTGCGAAAAATTGCCAGACAACGGTCCACTCGATTTGTTCCTTTTTATAAAAGGGAAAGCGTATATGAAATTTTATCCGAGTCAATTAATTTTTAAAAGTTGCTAGAGGTTTGTTTAATTTTAGACCCTCTTTTATTTCGAGTGATGAAGTGTGAAAGTGTAATCCTTTCTCTTAATCACCGCTAAAATTCGCGCTTAATTTAAAAATCGATAAGGGTTTTCTTTGTGGTTTTCTATGTCGGATATAAGAAGAAAGGTCCTCGAGTTTAACATGCGTGTTTTTGTGTTGTACATAAATAAATTTAACGAGTGACCAGGCAGAGCGCTTTTAGGGGATGAAGAATTGTCAAGGAACGCCACACAGGGATTTTATTAATCGGTAAGCGCAAGTTAGTTTGCCTCGTTTCAAACAACATAGCAACGCCACTCCTCGGTGCTATTGGTCGAACTTGCACCTATCACAGTCCGCTTAGTAGAATATAATCGAAGCAGGCACAGTACGGAGATACCGTACCATGGCAAACCTAAGTTTGTACTACTTGTCAGTTTTGTTTTATACATATTTAGTGTTAAAAAGTTTTCACTTCCATCTAAGAAAATGTTTAAATTAACGCTGTCAGCGGTTTTCTGTTTCTTTCCGACATTGTTTCGCTTTATTTCAAAACTTCTTTATCGAAAAGCGGTGCGAAACGAAATGAAAAATAATAAGCAGGGAATTTAATTTCCTTATGGAGGGAATACACGACGAACTTTCTCTGACAGTTCAACATTTAATACTGACATCAATTCATTTACAAACATTTTATATGTACACACAACCCGGCTACCTCAAGGTTCAAGGCGTTCTCAGTCACTTTTCAACGATAATTATGATATTATTTAATGATTTAATTAATTTTATATTAACAATCCTATACTGATCGTAAGCGAACCATTCCCGAATCTTCTCATTGTATACAGGATTGTAGACAGAGGGTGGCTATAGTTCTTGAAAAAAAAATGTTTTTTACCAAAATGATTTCAGAAATAAACGTTATGTTTGTACTTTGAAATATTAGGTATAGGACATTCCAAAAGATTATATTCTTGAATAGAATTTAATTACACTTAAATAAAAAAGACAAACAATCAATCGTTTTAGAAACAATTCCCATCTATTCACTAACAAATAGGGATTTTTGAAAAAGTAAAAATAGAAAATTTCGTATTTATATAATGCATAAACATATTGTACTTTTTACACACGAAGGTAATCTGAAAAGTTTCAAGCCTCAACATGAAGATGGTGTAACTCGCCAAAAATGTTCTATTAATGTAATTGTTCATGCGTTGAAAGATACATTGACAAATTTCACCAATGTTGGCCATCATTAAATTCTTGCATTTGAAAGGCAATACCCGTACGCCAATTAAAGCCGAAATAGACCCTGTTTACGGGGACTCTGCACCATCATTTGCCACAGTTAAATTTTGGCTAGGTGAATTCGAACGTGGCCGTAGCAATGTGGTTGAAGATGAACGTTCGGGACGGCCAAACACTGCAACCACTACCGATAACACCGGAAAAGTAGTTAGATGATCGCCGAATTAAGATGAGGCCGTCGGCAATGTTGCCAGGTGAAATTTCATCAGTTCCACTGATTTTAAGTCTAAAAATCAAATGCTGCAATCTCAAATGAATCTTCGTTCTCCTGAAATAGGGCCATCTACAAGTGCATATATGTATATTTTGTAAATATAAACAACTTTATACTAATTATAAAAACTGGTGAAAATCTGGCAACTTTTTTGGCCTCGATTTGGTGATTTTTATTTTTTAGACCTGGCAACACTGGCTATGAGTATCTGGAAAGAATGTGTTTGTCATATAATGATTGCACATTTAGCTATGAGAAAGATAACCTTGTTTACTTAAAGCCTAAATGCATTCGAATGTGCATTATCAAAGCCCTGTTGAAGCAGCTTAAGAGAAAAAAAAACAAAATTTTGTGGTGGATTAATAATTGTAGATAAACTTAGATACACCAGTACACTCCTGAAGTCAAAGCATAGTCGAAACAGCGGGCTATGAAGGATAAGTTGGTTCCGAAGAAGACAGAGAAAGTGATAGCGACTGTTTTTTCGAATGGTCGTGAAGTTATGTTATTCGACTATGTTGAAAAAAGAAAAACAATAACGGAAGTAGGAATTGGGGAAAAACAGCCCCATTTTAAGAACAAGAAAGTTTTGTTCCTACGCAACAACGCACTGTTTCGTGGTTTAGCTGTAAAAAATTAGTACATTGTAAAGGATGAATAGGCTCCGAAAAAGGGCTGGATAGTGAGGGCGACTTCGTTTTGAGATAGTCATGAACTTGTGCTAATCCCTTATTTTGAAAAAGGAAAAACATCACATAACAATGTAAAGGTAGAAATTGAAGAAAAGTGGCCGCACTTCAAGCGTAGCCATGGCAAAAGTTCACAACGTGGGGCTCCTATTGAAAGACCAGCCAGCCTATGCACAACACTCGGGCCCCAGCGACTTTTTTCTGTTTGCTAGGCTCGGGGAGCAGGAATTTTCATCGAATGATGAGGCGTCACATTCGTAAACGCTTATTTTGCACAACAAAATACCAACTATTATTTGGACGGACTAAAGAGAGAGCATCACAGAAAAGTGTATAGAGTTACAAGGAAAATATGTTGAGAAATAAAAGTGAATTTAACAAAGAGAACTAGTTGTTTCTGCGTTAAGCAGGAAGCTTTTCAGGCTACTCTCTTACTGTGCGGTTTTATGAAAACAATCTAACTGAAGTAAATCCTCCTTGTAATAAAAATAATTTTAGTTTCTGAAATATTTTCGAAAACGATTTATAGAAAGCAAGAAGTGAACCAGACAAGCATGCACGAGATAATAAAGTTACTAGATAGAATATAAAGGAACACAAAAATGGTCACCTTTAAACAAACAAGATTTCTTCGCTAATATTTAAGAATAAAAGCTGATCGTTTTATAAGACTTGTTAATCCTTATACTTTTATTTAAGTTTATATATATATAAAATATATATAAAATCGGTCCGACGGTCTCTAATTGAAAATTAAATTAAAACAAAGTATTAAATACTAAGTAGAAGGATTAAGGAAGTTCTTAAATGAGATTACTTTTATTTATTAAATGCTTTTGAGGTATTATTATGTATTAAAAGTGTTACATACTTTAAAAGGTTACGTAACTTTTTTCAACTAAATTCAAGTTTTTAAATTAGAACTCGAACCTAAAGGACAGGAAAATCCCTTGCACTTACAATCTAATATTTATTTATAAATGCTACTCGTACACTAAACAGATATTATGTACAAAAATCTATCCAATTAACACCCTGAAAATTCAACAAATACATATTAATTTAATAAAATTTGCAAAAGAGATGTTTGACTAAAAATTAACACCATGATATACTCTAACTTGTGAGTTAATTATAAAGATCCTCTAAGAATAGTCTACAACTACACGTTAACTCAGAATGAAACAGGTACAGGTCCTCTATTTGATAATTCTTAATCTCTTTGAAGGAAAGAAACGTATCGAACATATTTAAATCGAGTTTATTAGTAAAAGGTAAGAATATCATCAAACGGTTGCCAGCAATATTTCAATTTAAAATTTTACTTCTGTATATATTAAAATATATTTTTAAAAAATTTAAAAAATAGAAGTCATTGAGAAAATATTAATTTTAATTATAAAACATTCAAGATAACATAAGGTATGTATTAGGTAAGAAAACACTAAAATGTAAAAAATAAAATGTCAAGATAAAATCCCCTTTGATTTTTTTGACTAATATTATTACGTAAAATAATCTAAATAATAGAATTAATACAGTTTTAAATTTTCAAGGTCCCAATATCAATCAATACATAATATTTCAGAAAAAATTACAAGTACCTTGATGAAATTCTATTTCTTTGTGCTAAGAAATTTATTTAATCAAAGGATACACATCTTTTCATCGTTCAATCTCTTAAAGACGTTAAAAAAATTTATACACAGAATTTTTTCGGCTGACATAAACCTTAACTGTAATAAAAATTAAAATTAAGAAATGATGATTGATTTTATTACTTCCACGAGGAAACTAATTAGGTCTAAAACTAACAAGTAATCCATACCAATGGAAAACTATAACATTTTTGATGATTTTAAAGACATGAAATTTGACTTTATCATATGTAAATTAAAAATTCAAACCCATTTGGAAATATGATCTAAAGGTATTTTCAAAATTTTAAAAATGATTTTAGAATGTAAATGACTTTCTTTGGAATTTTAATTAGATAATTTAAAAACATGTTTAAAGTTCAGACCGTGATTTAAAAAAGCACCCAGTTCGGAGATTCTAAAATTCCTTCCCGAGTATGAAATTTTAAACCTTTCACAATATACAAGTTATCGTCATTGCCCTAGAAAATTTTTAAGTAAGAAGGAAAAAGATGAAGTTATGGAATTTGAAAATTCGAAGGTTTCTGTCGGTGATCTCTTACAAAATAAATAAAATAATAAAATTAATAATTTGCGTATTAGATTTAGATTTAGAAACTGCGTCCACTTTTAAATAATAAAAGTGTCAACTCTAGCAAAATTCTAAGAATAATGCGGCTACATTGCTTTGGAATGTATTTATCTTAAATAAATTATATTCGTGTATAAAAATTCTAATGTGAATCTATGTGAGAAATCAGAAATTTAACTTAATGTCGTACAAATTGAATCTTCTTAATACAACTTGATTATAATGAAATATAAATATAATTTATTTATATTTTATTATTATCACTGAAAGAAAAATAGTGAATATATTCAAGCCTGAATGATGTGTCAGATTAAACTAAAATCTTTCTACGTTTTCTAGTGATAAATGTATATATTTTTCCCATGAGGATGTTCACCTTTTTCAAAATATATGAACGAACCCACGTCTTCAAATTTAAACTTCGTTGAAACGAAAACATTTTAAAACAGAAATAAATTTAATTTTAATCTTGTTAAAATGACACCCTAATTCAATTTTTTTATTTAAGTATCGCTAGAAGAAGTATCGCTAAGAAAATTCACAAAATGAGCAATATTTGTCACATGGTAGATTTTCGGAAGCTGTATATGGACTAAAACGTTTTATTAGAAGTGCAAAAGGGCGCGCTGCGCCTTCATTCCCTGCGTGGCATTCCACATAGCATAACTGCTTCTTTAAGTCTATTTCTGATAAAAAAAACAATTGCATACACGTTTTTCCATGTGATAAATTTAGGTTAGACTAATTAGTTTGCACAAATATTCATATGACAATTCAATTTTTTAAAATAAAATACAACAATAATAATACATGAACAGGATCTTGGGCTGTGGTCAGAAAATAATTTAAGAAAGAAAAAACTTAAATCTATATGTCATATTTTACATGAAAACTGTTAATTGTTACAAGGTTTACATTACAATGAAAGGTAACACAGACATCTCAGCAATAAAATTCTGATTTAAATATTGACTTATAAATATCTTTGTCTATTACAAGTTTGAGGATCTAAGCAAACTGTAATAAAACTTATGTTTTAAAATCAATTAGAGCTTTACGTAAATTAGATAGAAATTTGAATAAATGCCAAACGATATGTATATATATATATATATATATATATATATAATTTGTGGCTGATATTTTGGCTCATTTGGGTATGTAGTGAAAGAAATTTTGGTTTATTAAGAGGATTCGAATGAACGGAAATTAAAAGTAATTAATTTAAATTCCATATACATTGAATACGTATTCCTTTTATTTAATTACTCACAATGCTTAAAGAATTTTTTTTTTTGGCCAGCACGTGTATATATAATTTAAGCGATCTCAAGGACGCAACCAAAGCAGCTCAGCATTAGAACTAGATTCGCACGATACTAAATAATACGATACACAATCGCAGACTTGGGAGAATACATTTACATTTTTTGATGTCGAAGCATTCAATGAAGAATTACAACTTAGTTTCTATCGATCGCGCAGTATCTGCCTAATAGATAAGATTACATAAATCACTTTTTCACACTTTTTATAATACTCTCAGAATGAATAATAATTAATGTTATAAATACTACAGTTAATTCAAAATCTTCATTGCTAAGGTTTTGAGAACAACTGATTTAAATCCTTCTTACTTAATAGAAAAGGATCCCAAATCATATCATAAACATTGGTGTTCCTCAAGGATCAGCACCGGGTCGTCCCATCCTATTTCTACTTTTAATCAATAATCAAATTTTACAACCACTATCGACATCTCGAGTCATTTCCAAAGTACTGTTGAAGCAGTTCAAGCAAAATAAGTCGGAGTTTTGGCATCGTAGATGAACCAGTACACTCCTGAAGGCAAGGAGCAGTCGAAACAGTGGACTGTGAAGGATGAGCTGGTTCCGAAAAAGGCAAGGAAAGTGATGACGACTGGTTTTTTGAATAGTCATGAAGCTATGTCATTCGACTATATTGAAAATGAAAAAACAATTTCGCCCTTAAGTTGCAAAAACTCATGAATTGGGCTTTGAATTGATTCACCGCCCACCCTATTTACCAGCTGGCCCCCAGCTACTTTTTTCTTAAGTTCGGAGGACCAAGATTTTCATTGAATGAGGAAGCAAACGCTTACTTTGCAGAACAAGATGCCAACTACTATTTGCGCGGATTAAAGAAATGAAAGTAAATTTGGGAAAAAAATATTTCTGCGTAATATCCTTGTACTTGTCTCGGCATTGTTACCTATTTTTTTAACTTTTAATAAACGTTATATTTCCAATTTTAAAAAGACTCGCTTTTTAGCCCGAAATTGTTACTAGTCATACTTATTAGTGTCTAAATTACATATAGTACACTATTAGCTTGGACATCATTCCATTATTAAGTCCGTAAGCATTTAGTCCAGTTAACTTAAAAGCTCTTTCTCAGGTTTCCGAAGCTTAAACGTGATGGAGTTTATTCTGTTTGTGAAACTGATCCGACGGGGCTGTTCCCTAGACTCGCAGAGGCCTGCTTTAAACGCGAAATTGCTACCCGGTCTCGTGTTCCCTTATAAATTAATCAACAATTCCACTCTTTCTTATAAACATATTTCGACGTAGTTTTGCATAATTACAATAATATATTAGTAGATTACCAGATATTTTACTATATCTAGCCGCGATTGCTACCGGCCTCATACAACTTAAGAGATAAATATTATACCTTATCTAAAGTTATGTATCTTTCACAGTTTTTCTTTTAATTAATCATACATTGAATTTTATGCATAATTTTATCTATTATTATATTATTATTACGTTATGCAATCGGTTTTTGCCTCCGTGTTATACAATTATTAGCTATTCTTTGAATGCAATTAAAATTCATTACATTCCTCCTGCAATAATGTATTAAATTCCAACAGTAAGAGTACCACAAAAAATATCCGTGACCAAGTATTTGTATTTAAAGATATCGAAAGAATTCAATAAAAAGAAAATCCTAATGATACAACTTATCAATACCAATATAATCTCCGATATTTTTATATGATAATATACTTTCGGAATTTTCCAATGAAAAAAAAAATTATCAATAAGGATCCAACTATTTGAAAATGAATTAAGTCACCAAGTATCTCACTTGGAAAATAAAATTCGGAACAAGGAATTAATGTTAGATTATACATCTCGTATAATATTTTTTTTATGTTCCGACTGCTTACATGGTGAATTTTTATGTAAATATTCAATGAAGAAGTGTGAAAAACATATTTGAACACAAATGCAGTCACAAACACGCCTTACTACCACTTAGAAAATGATTTCCACAGGCATACAATAAAATGCTCATCAAGAACTTACGTATATATATATCTCACATTCAAACAAACGTGTGCAGATATTAAATTTCAAGGTCACAAATATGCAAAGTGAAAATTTATTCAATGTGAACAGGTTCATAATTTAAATTAGCATATGCAGCTTACTTTTTTTCTCCTTTTATCCCTCCTTCTCCTCATTCTTCTTCTTTTAAATGAAAATTATACAGGATTAAAATGAATTCATTTCATTCAATCTCAGTCGGTCTTTCAGATCGAGAAAAATAAAATGGCCATTAACAAACGGGCTTTAATGAAAGTTACGATCAAAATATGCCAAGGGAAATTAGCAACATCAAGACGTTATAATGAAAAATGAAATTAACGCAATGTCGTTCCCATTTTTGAAAATTAAAATATTTTGATGTAGCCGTTACCACGAATAATTTTTTTTTTGGTAATTCCAATCTTGTCTTCCATCTTTTTCAGTACACCTCGCTAAATTCGCTTAAACGGAAAATCTTCAGGGAACAACTGTATAATTATATACATATGTATGTATATTTTAAAAATACACTCTCTCTCCATGTTATACTGAAGAATTTACAACTTACGATCAAATATTTGGCGAATATTCTAATTTTAAATTTAATGTTTGCTTAAAAAAATCGTTTACACCAAACCATACTTCCTTCCTTATATCTGAGATGGGCGATTTACCAATATAGATATATACGTGCATATATAACAAAAAAAAGTTTCATTTGTATAATTTCGAAACCATAAGAATAAATTAACGTAAATGTTAGAATTAGAATTTGCTAATGAACCCTATCCTTAGATGAAAATTTGCATATTTTCTTCTAATTCGAATTTAATATATTACATACGATGAACATTCTATCTGTCCTCAATCTAAAAGTCAAATACAGTACCGGCCAATAAAAAATTACCATGTACCTCCATCACAGATTTTTTTTATTATTAATAATAATAATCATCATAATAATAATAGCAAACGTCATAAATACATTCATATTACTTTAATTTTTGTTACCAAATAAATTATCAATTTTAATAAAAAGACTCTATAATGTTTTTCTTGGAACATCCACAAAAAAAATTTTAAATGTGATAGTTTACAACGGCCAAAAACAAAAGTTATTACGATTTAAATCAGCGAAATCGAATCGCGCACGGGTAGTTCTTTTGCATCATCCAACATTAAATAACTATAAAAATAATTAATGATTTACATTAACATTCATGATAGCAAGGAGTGTGCCGATACTTTTGTGTTGTTTGCCATAAAAATAACATGTTGATTAACTTACTTCAGAAATAAACACATCGGTGTATAAACGGGAGAATATTCAAGAGACCAGATTAAGTAATTCCATAATAAATGGTACAATTTAGTAAATAGCATGATTTTCGTTGTCCTACCGCGAAAATAACCGTGCATAGTAAATGAGAAACGTTACTAACGCTTAGGAGTACCTAGTTCTTGCCTTCCTAATGGAAGTTTCTCAGATAATTGATATTGGAAATTATAAATAACAACGCATGGCTTTCAATATATACTTAGAAAATTAGTTTAACGTAGCTATTCTCTGTGCCCGCTTCTTATTTTCTGAATATTGCAAGATTTGAGTGTTGGCGATTGTCGCAAATGTTATTTAGAACAGAAGTAGGAAAGGGTAAGCTTTTGGAAGTCAACATCACGTATGTGTACAGAATCTAGACTGTTCCGAAAGAATAGAAATGGGTTCAATAGAAAATGTTATTTGTTTTTACTACTTCAGCGAAAATGAATAACCTTATTAGACAGATTTAAAAATATAAAGATTGGACCGCAACGCGGAAATGTTAGGCTTTCAAAATTTGCATAAAGTTTCCCCATTCGACGATTCCACCCAGAGAACGTTTTAAATTGTGCGTTAGGAAAGGTGTCAATTCAAATAATACATATATATTCCATTTAACCTTAGAAGATATTATATAAAAATAATGAGTTAGATACGTTACATCAGCTCAAATTCTCAATAAGTTCTTCAAGCGAATACATAGTATCGTGTATACTCCATTTACATCATTTTGCCCGCCTGAATTGAAGCGTGGTTGTACCAGCTTGGTTGACAATGAATGTTTGGGACGGCCAAAAACTACAAACACTACCGATAATATTTAAAAAAAATCAGCAAATAGTGCTAGACGACCGTCGAATTAAGGTTAGAAATACAGAAGAGGAGAAATAAGTAGGAATTTTTACGTTGATTAATTATCGTAGATGTACACTCCTAAAAGGCAATGCACAGTCGAAACAGTAGACTGTGAAAAAGGAATCGCCTCCGAAGAAGACGAAGATGGCGACTCTTTTTTGGCATAGTCATAGGGCTTGATAATCGACTATTTTGAAAAAGGAAAAAGAATAACGAGAGCATACTACGCATTATTACTTGACAAGCTGAAGGTAGAAATTTAGCAAAAACGCACCGTCTCACACAGTGGTCGTCATGACAGCAATTCACGAATTGAGGTTTGAAATGACAGACCATCTACCCTATCTACCAGGTCTAACGTCCAGCGGTTTTCCCTATTTCCTAGGAAACGATGGAAGCATCGCTGGGAAAGGTATATAAATTTACAAGAAGACTATGTTATGAAATAAAACTGAATTTGACAAAGAAAATTACTTGTTTTTGTGTTAAACTGAAAATTACTCTCGTAAATGCAGAATTATTTCGTTAAATTTCAGTAGGCATGGGGTTAAATATATTACTAACGTATTTAAGCAATTATTTCCCCAAATTTAGTCTTTCTAATTTTTGAAGAACTACAATTGACAATATATAAACGATAGGCAGGGTGCATTTTTAGCCAAGCACTGTGTAGAGTCAAATAATTTTGATTATGGCTGTACGCAGTAAATGAAGCGTTTAAATAATTTGAAACGAGAATAATACAGGCAAGCAAAAACTGGCGATTTTATTAATTTGAAAAAGATACAGAAAAAAAGGATGATAAAATAATAGAGCTGATTGTGGAATGCGGGTGTCGAAAACTTAAAAAAAGGTACGCGTACAATTTGGTGATGAGATGTCCTCGTACTGCTGCTAGCCTACTCTCTATAATTTAAGTATAAAATTAACTCAAGGACGCTGGTGTTGTGGACACAACTTGTCGGTTCGGTGAGATCGCTTCGGACGAAAATTTTCACCATTAGCTTAAAATTATGAAATTAAAAAAAAAGGATTATAAAAGACGGACGTACCCGGCAAATGTCAATGTAAAACCTATAAATTAGAAGAAAACCAACACGTACAAAGGTAAAACGTATACATACACGATGAAGTATGTAAAATTCGTACGTATATACATGTATTTGTACGTAAATGAGTTAGGTGTCTTTTATTGTTCATCTCCCTTATTTTTTTTTTCACCGTCTCGAAGCTTTCAAGGCCATAATACCGTACAGAAATCCTTATATAAGACGAACGGTCCTTAAAAAACTTTGCACGTATACATAATCAACTCGGTAATATTAACTATGTTTACACGTGATAAAGATTTGGTCCCCCTTTTTCACATTAGGAAAAAAATCATCTCATACTGTGTTTATTTGAGATATAAAAAAATATTCATTCACATTTTATCGCTTCATTATCAGAAAAATCAGAAATTTCTAAACATTTTTAGTAAAATTCCTGAAACATTAATGCTACCTACAAAATAATTTAAATGCAATCATGTCAGTTTGCGTTAGATACATAGACCGCCTACAAATAAAATAAAATTGCTTGACTTTGGTCTGCAGATGTGATAAAAAAAATTCTTTATGGAAAAACTAGAAGATTTACCATTAAAAGCCATGTATGTAATCTGGATTTTCAACAAGCTGGAATTTCTAATTACATTTAATAAATGATGTTAAAAATGACCTCAATAATGTAAATGAAACAAAATATTTATGTTTAAAAATATATTTAAATAGTCAGATTTAGATGATATTCGGTATTTAAAAAATAATTTTTGAAACTCTGTTGAAAAACAGCAAGTGGTAAACGTATTAAACCGACCAAGTCCTTCGAAAAAATAGACGTACTAAAAAAGAAGAGAAAATTGGACACGACATCCTAAAAAAAGGCTTCAATAAATCCTAACGTAATCAAAAGGAATATATTCAGATGCTCTTGTAATTTTGATTGCTCTCTAAGAAAATTGCGTTTGTATTTGTACTTCAATGACTAAAACTGAAAGTACAGAAAAAGTACAGAATTTGTGTTAAATCACTTAGGAAACCTGATTGATGATCTTTTTACGCATACCCATAGTCATCATGACTTTGCTAGAGAAAGAACTAATTGCAAAACGTGGAAAACCCACCATTTATTTTATAAATAATAATAAATATCGATCGAAAGCTATGGTGACAATTTAACCACTTTGTACCAGACCGCAACCAATACATTGATCGAAGATGGTTTTAAGATGAAATTCTGCCAAAATTTGTAAGAATTTCAACATCTCGGATGGTATAACGATTTTAAAAAATTATGAAGCAAAAAATTCAATGGGCTGGCTTAAAATGAATACGGGAAAATCTACAATCAACGATGATTTGGTGCTGCTAATGAATTTTCACGAATTCAACCAATTGTAAACTAGGTACAAAAATTTTACAAGAGGAATATGAAAGGATGGATGGTCATAGTTGAAAAGTATATAATTGTAAAGTTACTCTAGGAAGCTTGCGATAAAGATGTTGATGAACATTGCCACCATCCAATTTGGCAGGAAGAAAAGGATTGGTCCGGAAATTAGGAATGCGTTGTGCGAATTTTACACCTTCAATAAATTTCCGTATTTTTTTTTTTTATTTTATGTACGCAACAACAATATCCTTTTTAATAGAACAACCTGCATATTTTTTTTTTAATCCGGTAGAGAAACTTGCTTAGAAATATCTTTATTTTTTCCATTTATCTAAAATGCGATATTCTTTATCAAATTAACTAAGACGCCTTTTCAAACCACCTTATACAACCATTTCGACTATAGACGACATCTCAAGCTAATGCGATCGTACCCAATTAGTAAAGAACAATGGTGCATCGTAAGATAATATGTGTGCTGATCAAAATTGCAACGAGAATTGAATTGCGGTGTTAAAAGTACGTAACGATTTTATTACTGTAATATATTGCTTGTGATTGCGATATATGATATGTTAATGACACGCTGCAGTATTGGAAAATTTTCAGTTTTCCTGAATGTGCATCTGAGCGGCGCGCAATATCGCCGTGGTAAAAGGTTTTTGTTACCATATCACCATATCTTACCTTACTCAACAAATAATTATGTGCTGTTACGTATTATTATTATTATATTATACAATATTCGATTTTTTCTTGTAACCTCTATTGCACCCTGAAGTGCTTTGTTCTATTCGATAATGGATCTATTGTGACAATTTTGGTTTTTCAATTTCAAGTGTTAGTTTTTTAATCCGGTATATTACAACTTTAAAAAGCTAAAAGTGGAATATGTAGGTACAATTTTCAACTTGTCATTCTATTTAAAATATTAACGAAGCAAAGGTCATCGTAAACAATTCCGAATAAAGTTAGAGAATTAGATTTTATACCGTCAAAATTGTTAACCAGTTTTTTAGAAACTGGACAGTTACAATAGTCACACCATTCTACTCATTTCAATTCTTCCTTGGTCCGGCCAAATTTACGTGCATATCTTTCAATAATTTGTTCATGACAACTCTATCGCTTTGAAATTCTAATTTGAACGCCAATTAATATGTATAAGAGGTGAACGATTCAGTGAGGGTCAGGTAGAATTCATGTAAGTTAGTAGTAAAATGCGTAAAGGTCAGATGTGGAATATTTCCAGGTATATACAATTCTAAAAGAATCAGTTCAGAATAATGGATGCCATTTGAAAGGAATAATCGACGGATATTCTCACTGCGAATATGATCCCCCTGCTTTAAATAAATTTTAAGAAAGAACACGTTTAAAATTTATAGCAGACGTACTTTGAATTCCTACTTTACATAGTCTTTGAATTTGAATTTCATGCCAAAAAATTCGCTATAACATGAGGGACGCAAACACAAATAATTTAGCCGCGATTTACAAACTAAGATTACGTCATGTTGACATACGCGGGTTTTGGTGACGCTGTGCCTATCGTTCGAGGCTCGAACCCCGGACACATAACTATCAGAGTAAGATTTTTTTCGTTGTTTCCCGTACTCGAAATTTAACGAATGATGGGAGTGAAAACATCAGCAGTAAAGGCATGAATTATTAACATTATTATTACAAATCTTGGATATCCAAGGGTGCAACGACAATTAAAAAAAAATAAAAATTTACACTGATTCTAGAAAAGTGTACAAAAAACTTGTTAATAGTGGCAAATATAATTAATTATTTAATCAACATATATCATCATATATATTTCCGTAACTTCTAAGAGTTGTCTATTTTATTAAATTTACCTAGACGGAAGTAGTATTTTTTATTACAAATACAATAATAGGTTATACCGGAAGAACAAGGACTTTTTCCTTAACGTAGTGTCAGGTATTTTACGGCATTTAAGGTGGGCGATTTTCAGCTTAAGGTCTGCAAACCTCTGGAGATACGGATCACCAACACATTTACTGTCACAGATAAGTGCGGTGGACTTCTCTCTAAGTTTCAGATATCTTTCCAAAGGATATTATCTCTTAAAGTGTACCTAGTCAATTTTAACAATTTAAAATGTAGGAATTTCGAAACAAATAACATAGATACCTTGCTCTGTAACTAAAATAAAAACAACTTTGGCAATGTTAATGAGAATTTTGATTGGATGTCTCAAATTACAATTCTTTCCGGTACAATTTTCCGAATACCTGAAAGCTCACGAACTTATTTTTTTTTTCTTCTGGATTTGTGCCGATATATATATATAGTTATTTATCTGTGATGGAAATTTGATCTCGATTTTAAATTGTATATTATCTGAATTTGAGACTTAGGAACAAGATGTTTGAATATTGATAAGAGAAGAATCAATTTTGGAAGATCCAGATTACAAATTGAGAATGTAATCGAGATCTATTTTGTTTGATATCATCGAGTGCCTGGTTACCTCAAGGGAGTGGATAGTATAAAAAAAAATGTATTAGCTAGACATAATCAATGAATTTAAATTGGTAATTTAAACCACGTGGAAAGTTTATTCAAATTTTGTTGTGATATAAAACAGTATACACAAACCGTATAAAAGTCCATAGAAACATAGTCTTTTATCATTTTCAGGTATTTATTATGTCTTTGTATGAACACAGAAGCAGTTCCAGCGTATTACTGGAAAATCCCACAAAGAGGAGAATTCAACAAGGAAAAAATAATATCTTCAAATTCTTCAAAAGTATGTTAAGGACTTCCTTTGAATTTCTAAAAATATTCTCTGCGTATATGATGATATCAAGCAAGCGTGTAACTTTTACTCATGTATGCTTCTTTTCTGCTAAGAAGCTTATGCATAATTTGTGGGGGAAATAAGTATAATAGCGGAGAATGTATAAATATATCATTTTAAAATATATTCCTTTGTTACAAAGACATTAAATTTAGGCGATTCTGCAGCAGCTAACACGAACGTGAATATATGCAACGCCATAGTTGATAAATATTCATGGGAGACGAGTAAATAAAACAACATTACACATTGTGAACATTATCTTCCCAGTAAACTCGCCTGCAACAAAACTACGTTTACGGTCAAATAATTATGGATTGTGTAGATCGAGCAGAACAAAACTCATCATTTAGGGTTAAGCTATTTTAAGCGTCATACTGATAAAGCCCGCACAACCAAGATAGAAGTCAGTATTTGCCAACGATTTGACAAGTGTCTACAACAACTGAACCGTTAAGAACTTGTCATAGATTCAATGCGAGTTGATTTAGGTAAATTAACATTTTAATATTAGTATACTACCAAAACAAAAAACAATAGGCTTCCTTTATCAAAGAACTTTTTGCGTTTAGTGCCGTTTGCGAACTGTTTAAATATATTTTATCATCGTACTGGAAAAAATACCAACTTAAATATAATTATGCGACTATATCCGAAATAACCTTAACAATTAATTTTAAGCTCTTTATAAGTTTGGAACCGCTGATATTATACTCTATTTGGATTTTTCTATAAGTTTAGACGTTTACATAAAATTAAAGAAAAATCAACACTAATAAGGAATAGAAGTTTTTAATTTCTTATGCAATCCTAACTTCACATCATGTCTGTAGCAAGTTAATTGAAGATTAAAATGAATCAACAAGTGTTACCTCCTTTCGATAAACGTACCAATTATTTGCATATGTTCGCATTATCGTTTTTGCATGAACGTATAATAGCAAGGAGAAAACGAATACACTTCCGGAGATATGATGCTTAGCTTCGATGGAGGTGTTTTGTAAATTGCACGTAATACAATAGCATTCTTATCTGTAAGTTACATCTGTTTCTAATCTCGTAAGTTTGTTTTAAACATGGAACAACGATTAGCCAGAATTAACGCACGCTATAATGTAAGGTGATTATGTAATAAAAGAAGTATTATTTATTGGTTATCAATGAAGAAGTGCGATAAGGCGTTTTTCAATTAGATGTTTATGGAAATTGTAGATGGACTATTTAATCTCGAAGAAAATGAGCAGTTTAATCGTCATAGGTGTTTACAAGTTGTATAGATAACATTGAAAATACTAAGTTCAATAAAAAGTTGAAAAACGTGAAACATGAAATGAAATTCTGCTTCCCCCATTTCAAATAAAACAAAAGTGGTTTCAGTTTTTCCTATTAGTCTATCGAGTTGATAAAAAAAAAACAATTCTTGTAACTAAAAAAACGTAAGATCCTATGTATCTCTTGGTTTCAATTTTCATAATAAGTGTTAATAGTAAGCTACAGAAATGTTTGAAATTGTCAACATGATTTTATAAAAACATTCTTCTCAAACGTTGAAATTATTTGGTATGGTGATGGTATGAACATTGTAATTATTAATAAAGCTATTGATTGATTTAAGATTATGGTGGAATGCCCCAACAGAAAATAGCGTCACTCGTCAAAATTATTTTAGTAACATAATTGGGCGTGCGTTCAAAGGTATTTTTGAAAATTTCAACCGTGTTGGATGCTCGGTTGTTGTTTAACAGTCATTTGTTTTGATGTTAAAATAGAAAAAATCGAATACGCCTATTACGAGTACCCTCGTATAAACTTGTCAGAAGAAAATGTGTTAACCTTAAAAAGAAAACATGTTTAATAGGAATTTTCAGTGATAAGACGTAAAGATAGGGGCTTGGTAATTTCAATGCAAAGAGAATCGCAAAATTCTTGGTTTGAAAACCTCAATTTCTTCATTTGCATCCATACACCGTTCAAAAAGCAATCAAACAAAACGATATTTGTTCTTCCATTAATCACCAGACCATGATAGGATCATGATTCATCTTGTAGAATAGGTCTCTTACCCTTCTAAGGAATGCCATGGGTTGTCGCGGATACTTGGTGGTACAGTAACTATAAAAAACAATCAACAATGATTTCTCTTAATTTCTTTCTCTCACTAGCTTCTCTCTGCAGCTTGGCGAAAATGCGATTTTAAAGAGCATAAGACATTTTGCGTTGTACCTATGATAGGAGCAACAACAACATATTCCTATCTAGAAGAAGTAGCTTTTAACGTTTCCTCATAGCTAAGAATATCGTCTCTCTATAATAACTGGTATCACATTTGAAAATAAACCATCAAAATCTACAGTTATCAATAAAAGAATGCCAACAAATGAAACTTGTTACACATGACAAAGCAATTGTTATAAATAAAATTAATCGTAATGATAAAATAGACAAAAGTAAGATACTATAATAACATTTTGAAGTTTATTAATTAAATAGAATGAATACGACATTCTTGTTTTGTTCTCCGTTAAAAACCATATGTTTTTTGTTGATTTTTCTCAAGCATTATTTCGCAGATTTCACTTTTCATTCACGTCACATGCAGGAAACTTTTCAGAAATTGCCTATATCATGTTTTTCTTTTTTTTGTTAGAAACTTGCCCCTGACTCAAGCATTCCACTTCCTAAAAGATGGACTTAATAGTTTACCTTGTAGGATTCATGTTGTGAATATTTATAAGTCAATCATGGGAGGTTGAATGTCGACTTCAGCGGAATAAAAATGTCTAATGCACGAGTCTATTATTTCTGAAATAAAATTTATCTCTTGATTTTTTTTCCATGTCAAATCGAAGTACATAGTTATTGCTTTTTCTAGCTGTACATATAACATACATATTACGATTAAATATTTCCTTTATGTACTACGGAGGAAGACGTATAGAATACAAGGAACACGTTTTTGGTGAGGGTGGAATTGCTACGTTAGAAGAAAGCTAAAATTCTCATTCCCTTTCCCCCTTTTTTGTATGAAGAGAAGATCTTGGTAGAAGTTATTACTTATAACGTGTTCATTTTAAAGTTATTCAAAAACCCGAAGCCGTATCTTCGCGTATCTTTTGTAAATCCCCCTAGGGCTCAGAAAATAAAACTTTTAATTTATATCGAAGGGAAGCAATTTAAGTGATTGCGCATTTCATCATATTAAAAATACCTCAAAAGCGTGAGTTTTTGACGTAGTAAAATGATTAATTTAAAGTCTGGCGCAAATAATAACAAGGAAGGTGAGGGACCCCTTCTAAATAAGAACGAACACGAAGGAAATCGTAAATGTCATTTCAAATCATGTCATTTTTCTTTGAATTAATTCTACCATTGCTTTGATCTGAATGGATACTGATCTTTATTATGTCAGTCTAAAGAAAAAGTTGAAATTAAAAGATTTTCCTAAGTTCTTCACAATATAAAAAAATTTTACCCAGCATACAAGAGATATATGGAAACGAAGTCAAAAACTAAGATAGATTAGTACAAGGGTAGTCTGAGAAGCTTCAAGAAGACGGAGTTACTCGTCAAAAATATTCTGGTGACATAATTCCGCATCAATTAAAAATGTCAGCCATGTCAAATATTTTGTTGTCGTTTAATAGTCGTTTGTATCATTAAACCTTAGTGTTTTTGTCAGAATGGAAAAAATCCAATATCGAGCAGTCACTGAATTCTTGCATTTCGAAAGCAATACGCCTGCGCAAATTAAAGCCAAAATAGACGCTGTTTACGGGGACTGCACCATTATTTTCCACAGTGAACATTCGGAACGGCCAATTGCAACCACTACCAATAACGTCGAAAAAGTTCACCAAATTGTGCTAGACGACTGTCGAATTAAGGCTAGAGAGATAGCAGAAGCTATGAACATATCCAAAGAACGCGTTTGTCATAAATTAACTGAAGATTTTGGGCATGAAAAACCTAACTACGCGATGGGTGCGCATTTGAATGAAAAAGCGAAAACAATATGGTAATCCTCTACCCAAAAGTCTAAATCATTTATACAAGAGATCGACATCAATATAACAATATGTGCGTATTTAATCGTTAAAATTATGTTATTTTGGAAAAATTAACATGGAAAACATTAAAACCAACATATTGTTAAAATAATTTCTTGACGCATCTTTATATTTAAAATAAATCTAAATGTTCATATTGGAATGAGTCAAACTAACTACAATCATGGCAGAATTTGCAGACGTTTTCAAATATGACAATCATTCAAGTAGGCTGGCTGTAAATGTTACTCATTTCGTAATAGTAACAAGACAAATATGTTCTGTGTTAGCGTATTTAGAAATCTCATACTTACAACTTATCCATCTTTGCCTAAATTGGGGACTAACATGAAATTGTTCAGAATAACGCGAATTTCCAGATAAAAATATCTAGATTTATTTTGATGATTTTTTATTTGAAAAAGTAGAATCCCAGAGGTCCAGTTGTAATATTTCCTCCAGGTTATCATTGAGGATTACTGAATTTACATATTAATTGTAATCTTCAACGTGTAACCCATTCTTCAAATGACCGCACCGTGTAAAATAAATTCAAGCATATCGATTCCAGTTGGAGGCAGAGCGCAGCCCAGACGAAAAACACTTTTCAAAAATACTTTTATGTCCTTAGGTTCATATTTATAAATCTAGAAGCGTGCGCCGAGAGCTAACATTATTCCTCCATCGAGCTTGCTGATTTGGCTTTAATAGTATTAGAATTCAAATAGCGAAAAAGTAAAATATAATTTTGGCAAGCTGCGAAGAAGGCATACACACGTCGAATCCGGAAAACCGTGGCAATCGAATATATTACGTTTGCTATAACTGCCAAACAGTGAATAATTAAATCTTACAAGAATAGCGCAATGTCTGGAAACGTGATTTTATATGTTTAACGTTTGTTAGCAAATAAATGGACTGCTGTGATTGATTTGAAATATTTTGAGGTCATTTACGTATTATTAGACATCGTAACTGCTAAAACGGAGAATTTAACGTAGATACTTTATTTTGTGTAGTTAGAGTTATACAACTGCGCATGAGCAATATCTTCATATAATTCAGCTGTAATTATACACACAAAATGCAATATAAATGAAAGCAAGAAAATTCAAGGAAAAAAATGATTTTCTTTGGGAAATACAACATTTAAAAATCTATTGAGTAAATATACCCTTTAATAAGATCAATCAAGAAGGCGTATTCTTTTTGATAGATTTAAAAGTGCCCGGATAGAAACTTCACCATTTAAATTCAAGTAACTTGATTGTTTTTTTTTTTTAATGGAATATACGAAGAGAATAACTAGAATGATTAAAGTGACTAATTTGAAAAAAAAGTTCTGATTGTAAATGAATTTATCTCCCAGCTGCATATTTGGAATTTGGTCAATTTGAAGCTATCGCAGGCAGATTCATCGAAATATTTCAGGTGTAAGTCATTGGGATACAATCAGCGAATTTCTTCTTTCCCTAAATTCCTCAAAGGCAAGTTGTGTTTGATAAAAAGGTATGGTGTTAGAGCATGAAATAGGTTCCTACGCAATAAACAATTGAAGTTTTATACGATTCAACAATAATAATAACAATGATAATAATAACTCTTAAAGATTAAATGCGTAATTTTCTATTTACATTTCCAATAAGTCAACGCGGGCCATTACAAATGCAATTGCGATAAAAAGTTTTCACGTTTGACACGCAGCCAGGCTAAGAGAGCTACCTTACGATTAGAAAAATCGCGTTTTGTGCTATGCGTGAATGAAGGAAAGAACTAGAAAATATAAATATGAAAACAAGCATCTCGCAAATACAACACAAACTCTGTATACGAATTGGCAATTTGCCGAGTTCAATGCTAAAGGATATCTTAAATATGTTGTGCCAGAGTTGATTCAACTAAATCCACCATACACTTGCGAAGGTATGTTACGATTTACTTTTAGATTTGTTGAAATCTACTTTAATGAAATCCATTATTGGTGGCAATTTTCTAATCTACATCTACATCTCGACGGGATTGAAAACTTGTGCTTTTATGAATGGAGATTCTCGAAAACTTATTATGAGATCTGATAGTGGACATGTTTTAAACTTAAATTACTTAGAAATTGCTACAAAGTATCATTCTCGTCGAAATTTTTAAATGGAAGTCACTGTGAATTGAATTATATCATCAAATAGACATCCTTTCTATAATCCTTAATAATCGACCAAATTTATATTAACAAATGCTAAATTCTAACAGATTAAAAACATAACAGCTGAAAAAGAAACAGGCACGGTTTTTCGGATAACTTTCTCTGTTTCTAATTTCCAAACTCAAAAAATTAACATCTTCAAATAGGAATATAATAATATATTATTATTGTTATTAAAAGTATATATGAAACATACCTTAAATTATACGCGTAGTAACACAACACAATAATTTGTATGTTAAAATATTGTAAGTGAATCTAATTTAGTACAAATAAAGTAGTCTCCTTAAAAGAACTAGTTTTTTTAATTGTTTTCTAATAACTTTAGTTGAAGTAAGAATACCAGTATTCCGTCTATATATATATTTCAATTATATACGTTGTATTTAGTTTAGATTATTCTTTTTTTTTACTTAATATTAATGCGCAGATAGGTTAAAATAATAAAAAAAAAAAACAAATCGAATGGATTAAATTTACCTGAAAACCTGGTGTATAAGAACATTTTCTTCATTGCTATGCTAGAACATTTAAAATTTTACGACAGCAATACGGACTGTTTTATCGCCTTAGTATGTTGTACATAGATGAAATTGAAAATTATATTTTCAATTTCTATTAATAACTCGACAAACACAAGTATTGAATATAATAATGGACAATTATTTATATTTTACCTGCATTTCAATTTAATATTTTTGACAAATTACCTTAATTTATTTTCCCAATTACGCGAGCTTGGGTATCAAAATTTATTTAAATATTAATAGCAAAATGATGTATGGTAAAAATATACTTTTATAACTTAATTTATATACAAATAAAAGTGATCTAGGTGACATATAATTTCAAAAAGATTTCTTGCCGTTTAAATCAAGTTTTAAGACTTCAGAGTTAGTAACATGATTGCAGTCATGCAATATTTGAACACTGTAATGGCTACAGTTAGTTGAGAAGGTTCCAATGCATTTTAGGATCATACTTTTTCTTATTAGCTTAACTGCATCAAACTGAGTCATATTAATGACTTATAGCCTTCCTTTACTTAACTAAAAAGTACGTTGGCAATGAAAATAGTTATTTTATTTAATATGTAATGAATCGATTTCAATAGGATCGCATATTTGCTTTCGTAAATTAACTGTTTTGTTGTTTTTTTCTTTTAGTTTTCCAGCGAAAACTCACACAATGTTGAAGATCTAAACGTTGAATTACAGAAAATTTTAAATTTGTAAGTTCTGAAAAAGTGAACAGTTAGGGTAAAAATCCTCGTTTGTTGTTGATGTTATTGTTGAAAAATTTAACAATAGGTGCTCGATTTTATTAGCACTTGGGAAACAATAAATCTGAATCGAAACAATAGCTTTGCTAAAATAGCTTTTTAATCATAACTTTTGCAAAATTCGCTGCGTAAAACTGATAGGAATGAAAGATTTCGATTTAGAATTTTCGTACAAGGTGTAATTTTATCTTAAATTTGTATAAATACAAAAACTTTCGGAACTAACTGTATACATTACGTGTCAAAGTTCCTCGATATTTGGTCGAAATTTCCTGAAAAATAAAATTGAAACATCTGAAAAACATTGAGAGTAATACTAAGTTAATTATAAACGTTGAAAACGGTGTAAAATAAATGGGAAATATGTAAACCAAGCAAAAAACATGAAAAACTTGATTTAAACATGAACGAAGAGGTTAGTGAAGAAGCCTTTACTGACATGGAAGAACCTGGTGCATGCAACGAAAAAATGAAAAAGAAAAACTTACCTTTTCGGAATCAAGAGTAACCGGCGGGGTGACGTTGGTGGAGTTGGTGTCATTCTGGCAAGAATAGTTGGCGGCGAATCGTGTACATAGTGTATGGAAGCAGGCATAACAATCTGGGGAACACAAAGAGCCGCACATACAACAACAGGAGACACAACAGGTGCAGATCATCGAGTGGAAGGAAAGGATACGGGCGCAAGAGCCGGCTGTGGAGAGGACCTCATCGGTGGCGGTATTAGAGTTAGAGCTAGCGTTGGCATTGGCAGTAGTTGCCGAAGCCGTTGCCGTCGCGGTGGTGGACGTCGCCAACGAGCTACCGCTCTCGCGCAAAACGAACATGTCCATATTCATGTTTAGGTCCATGTCAAGCGGTTGGGTCTTGGCCAGGTTAAAGGCCGTCTGGCTATAGGATGAGCGCGATCTCTGTTCCGGCACGGGACTGATACCTCTGAGCATGTAATTCTCCGAGTCTATGTTGACTACGGGTACGCTGGCGGACATTTTGACGTCGGAAACCCGGAAACGACAGTACATGCCGTCGGTACCGGTTTGCTCGTTGCCGGCTGCCTCCTGGACGTTCATGCTGTCATGCTGTATTTATATATCTACACGTAGATATACCCCATATATATATAAGTCTATCGTACACTTTGAAACCGGCTTACATCTCTCCCTCGCGTACTACTACCAACCAACCATGCGACCAAGCATTTAACTGTCCGTGGACCGACTGAGGAACGAGATTTGCGTTCTGAACCGTCTGACGTCCAACGCTTGATGCTAGACTGCTTTCCCCAAACAGCGCGTCCGATACCAAACTTGCGCCTTTGCCCCCGCGCAAATCTCTCCACACCTTCGTACGCTAGCCGATCCGTTCGCCCCTCTTTCCTCGCCATGCTTTTCCTATCCCGAGCCCCCACCATCGTTTATTACGCCCCTCTCCGATACGTCGCTTAGCCAACTAGTTTTGGACAGGACCGGCACAAAACTACTTTACCTACTAATATACAACGCGACCGGAAAAATTCAACTTCTAAATCACCAAGTATCGTACAACACCGGGACTTGTTTCAATATATTAAATATTATTTAAAAGTTATCTTTTATAGGAAAAAGTTTCCACAAATTACCAAAACATAAACTATCGAAAGTTTTTATTACAGAAAACTAAGAGATCCAAGGAATTACTTATATGATTACTCCAGTCAAAGTAGAGACATTTTCCAAAGATTAAAAAAAAACATAGCAATAAGAAGTAATGGTGAAACCCGATGGACAAGGAGTCATCCCAAATAGATTTTTCAAAAATATTTTCGTATATACAGGTTGATCGATAACTAGCGAACTATAAACCTACTTTGTTATTTTAAATAGATCTTGTACTATTATATTTTTAGTTTCTCCGCCTAAAAATAAGTCAATATAATATAGGCTTCCTAGGTCTATTTTTAGCAGATTTCAAGATATTGTGACATAAATGTGGAGATATACAGTGTGTTTCCGGATAGCTTTTGGTAAAAAAAATTGTTCTTCATAAAAAGTAACAATCCCATAAATATCAACAATATACGGACATCTGGCAACATTCAACAAGCCGCTACTAGAATTGAAGTAACTGTGTTCTTTCTGTGCACTTGGATTCAAACACGTTTGATTCGATCATTGTGTGTTCTCTCGTAACACAAATTTTGTTCAAACTAACCAGTATTGGCAATACCCTTACGCCTCTAAATCAACGAATTTTCGTGATTCGATAAAGCGATCGTGATTCGTTTGTGTTTACATCTGATTTGACGTATAAACATTGCGAGTTCTTAAACAAAATAGGAAGGATTAAAGGTGAAATTAGAGATTTTAATCAATCCAATCAATTCCAAAACAAAGGTATTCATGATCCAAGTTTCATTATTTTAGGTTATCTGCAAAAGAACACAACTTCTATTCTTCGTAAAAGCAATCTTTGGCAAGTCTCCTCAATTTTTCATTTTTTTTTTGAGAAAAAAAAACGAATGAGATAAAAGTGTAACTTAGTGAAGTTTATAGGGACTCGAACAGTTAGGTCTTCCAAATTATTTCACTACATCAGAAATGATTGAAAATTCACGAATGATTGAAGATTGAAAGTGCGTAAGATTGCTGAGGCTATAGGCGTATCAATTAACTATAAACACACACGTGTGTCAATTTCACAGAAATTGGCGATATTACAGCGTAATTCGACTGATTTTTGGCGTAGATTCATAGCTGTTGACGAAACATGGATTCATTGCAGGATACCAGTGATCAAAAACACTCCAAATAGTGGGTTTTTCATGACCAGCCGGCGCCAAAGATAGCCAAACTTTTTTATCGGCCAACAAGATCATGGCCACAATATTTTGGTACGTTCGCGACATAATTATGCCAACTTATTAGATCGTTTCAACAATGTTATGAAAGAAAAACGTCCACATTTGGGGAATTTTATTTCTTTACAGCATACAAAATACACGTGAACACTTGTGAAATCGCCATGGCAAAATTACATGAGTTAGGATGCAAATTGTGTCCACCATATTCGCCAAATAGCCGCCAGCAATTATTTCCTATTTCTGAATATGAAAAAACGGCTTGTCCGATAAAGATTGTTAAAACCAACTTTCGACGTTTTACGAAAATTGCCGACAGAATCGGTGATTTTGTAGCTAAGCTCAACGACAAATTTAACGATAATTATTTGTTAGTAACTTTTATTGAGACTTTTTATTGACTGTGAATTCAGAAGTAGTTCCATATATCCCTATATTGTTGAAATAAGCATACCTAGCCATAAATTGCTTCAGAAAGTGGGGACATTGGATTAAAAGAAGCTAAAGTCATATGAAGTTTTAATTGATAGAAATGATGAGACATAAAAGCCTGTATGTACCAGCAAGTTTAGAGCCACATTATCTCTTACCAGTACGATTCTGCAGCATCACCAACTTCGAAGTTTTAGACTTTTTAAAAAGGTTTCCAAGAATCTTTCCGTAATACACAAGTCAAAAAAAATAATAAAATGAATGCAAAACATCAAATAATTTAAGATCATTTTTTGTTCTTAAGCGACGAAACTATAAACACAAAGATATATTTTAAGTTTAGGAAAATGTTTATAAAAAAATCTACCCGACTCTGAAAAAATATACAAGCTGTTGCATTTAAAACAATTCAAATATATAACAGGAACCAAACATGGTAACGCTTTGGATCTTGTAGACATTCGTTACGTTTAGATTTTATTATAATTATTGTTGTTTTTGTTTACTCATATAATTTCAATTCTTGGCACTTAATACGCATGCTTTTGTAAATATCTGGTGCAATTGGACCATGCAAACTATTGTACAGTACCAGTGTTCACGCAATAGAAGGACATGCCGTATCTATATGATTTTTTTTAAATACCCAAAAATTATGTGGAGTTTATTTTCTTCAAAAAAAATACAATTTGTTATTTTCTATTATTAACAATTAACACGCAAAAATATTTCGAAGGCTTATTATAGTATTTACTTTGATTTAGAGCATAGAAAGCTTGCGACAGTTCCTACATAAAGAATGAATCTTTTACACGATATTTCACATCACGAATTAACTCGTATTTGCTCAGTTAAGAAATACGAAATGTTGAATTTTTTGCACAATGCATGATGCGAAATCAGTTCTTTTTATTCACAACATCGAAAATATTACTACTTTTCTAATTTAATCCACATTGTAGAATCAATTATATAACTAAGCCTGCAGAAACGAGTACACTTTCCGCGCACTTCATGAAATTAGCAATGACTAGACAGACTCGTGTTTTGTCGACTCTCGGAAAAACCAGTAGACAGCACGAACCCATTCTGTGTTTCTGCAGGCTTAATTATAACGAAAATAGGCGTGGTACAATACGTCATTTCATATTGTTTTCTTTATTTTCCCTTTTTATTTTCTGAGGCAACTAAAATAATTGAAATAATTGTAAAATGTAGCATAAAAAGAGATATATTTTCTATGCTTTAAAATCGCATTAAAATCTCAACAATCAAAATCAATCCAGCAAAATTTAATTAATAATTATCAACAGAATAGGGCAATATTGACAATATTTATAATATTGTCGGCGGCCTCAACAATCTTGGACTAAGCGTTAGAATATTTCACAATCCTGATATGTGTTTTCTTTTGGAGTAGTTTACCCCTGGTACTAATATCAAGTTATAGTGATTTTTGTGTTTACACATTTTATGTCATCTACTGTCACGCAATTTTTAATTGTCAAAATGTTAACCTGTGAGCTGATGGTGTTCTGGTTTTTCCTCGTATGACACGGTGCATATTTCCTTAAGGAAATTCAAAGTACATTTCAGCGTAAATTTCTACGGAAACTTGGCTGTATTTGGACATGGAAATATGCAGGGTGATCAATATTGAACACCAAACTTCAAATCAAATTCAAACACTTGAAACATAATTTTTTTTTAACAGGGCCATATACTTAATTTATTTATTTCTGTATTCATCGTATAGGGAATTTACTTTAAGTTTGGTATTCAATCTAAATACCCTACAAATTTAAAATACGTTTTAATATCATGTCTAAATAGAGCCAAGCAAGCAATATAATCTAAAAATTTACGCTAAAGCGTATTTGCACTCTGGATTTATTGGAGGAAATACACATATTATAGTAGGATACTGGCGTGAAGTGCTTGCAGTCACGCCTAATATTATTAATTTACATTATTTGAATTATTTTTAATTATTACTGAAATTTTGGCATTTCGATAATTTGTATTAATTCTTTGTTTCTCCATTAACGTTAATTATCATCAAAACCGCAAATTATTTTCAAAAATTTAATATTTTTTGTAACCAACGCACAAAAATAATGCACACGGAATCAAATATAAAAAAAAAACGATTTTATCCAAGAATAAACACCCTCCACGCACACTTAAAGCTGCAAGTATTTTTTAAAAATTGATTATTGCAAATATAAAAAAAACATTTCATTGAAACATCTTACTATCTACATAAATATCTGGAAATCTGTTTGAAATAGACCTATGGAATCCAAATTGTATTAGTTTATCAAAATATTTGGAATATTTGGATATTTCGAAAAATTGTAATGAAATAAATAAATAATGAATGTAGCACCTCGCAAATATTTTTATATTTTTTATATAACGTTTTTAAATAAGAAACCGAACACATTGACAAGTTTGAACTTGTTTGTGTACATTATAAAGCTACTAAGGCACTAGAGTGAATAAATATCATTAAATGAATACAAAATTATGACACTTTATAAGAAGTTTTATTGATAAAATAACGAAAAATCCATTGTTAATAATGTATATGATCTCCACGAACGGCAATAAAGGTTTGACTACTCATCGGCATTGATCGAATTAGGACATCAAAAAATTCTTGTAGAAGATTATTCCATTCCTCTATCAGAGCATTTTGAAGTTTCCGAATTGTACGCGGTGGCATATTTCTTGCTGCAACACGTCTTCCTAAAACATCCCAAGCATGTTCGATAGAATTACCATCAGGAGAATTTGCTGGCCAGTCCATTCTATTGATTCTCAATTGTTCAATCAAGTTGTTCACGATGTGGACGAGCATTGTCATCCATTGAAATGAATCTTTCACCCATAGCGCCAGCGTACGGGAGAACAATGGGTCTCAAAATTTCATCCGGATACCACTGAGTAGTCAGGTTGTCATTCTGTATCACATAAAGGTCTGTATGACCTCCCACCTTCATATCGCGGCCTTTCTCGAACAAATTGTGGCTGATTACATGTTCCAGGTTCACGCCAAATTAAAATACGCCTATTATCTGGATCTAGGGTGAATCTGGATTCGTCACAAAACAACACTTGTGCCCAGTCATCGTGATTCCAATTTCTATGTTGCTCAGCCCATATTCTTCGCGACCTCTTATGAGGAGTAGTTAGCGGAACGCGTATTCGAGCATACATGCCAACGTTGTGAAGACGATTTCCTATTGTTTGAGTTGATACAAGGAAAGGATAAGATGCTGGACGTCCTTGTCTTCGTCTTCTCTGAACATCTCCAGTTTCTAAAAACCAATTCCACAAACGCGAAATCACACTTTGGCTAACTGCAAAAACTTCAGCAACAGCTTGCTTTCTCCGTCCACCTTCCAATTGACCTATCGCTCTCCAAGCCCGTGCATGAGTCAAATCGCATTGCCTTTCCATTATTACCCGTAATTACAGTTAAAAATTGATATGATACGGAAAATGGTAAAATCTAACTGTAGTCGAGATCGCTCGGATACGCGCTTGTATACCCTCAAGCTGTGGCGGTTCGCGCAGGCGCTGCACTGAAGCGCTGTACAAGTTGAAACTTGTCAAAGCATTCTGTTTCTTATTTAAAAACGTTATAGTTGCAAAATAAAAATATTTTCGTGATTCTAAATATCCTCTAATTGTTTTGAGCAGTGTAGTTTTTGAAAGAATTTGCCTTATACGTTAGAAGGGTGATCCAATTTTTTTTTTATATTAACGAGAGTATACAAGGTTTTTGTCATCTTTATTATTTACCATTTATACTGAATTCTATTTTACCCCCACTCTTGTAGAACTGGATGTAAATATTATGATTGCATATTCATTTCATATTTATTTCCTACGCTTAGTTGTACATTTTAGTATATACAATATTTCAATAAATAGATATTTAACGTGGTAATTAAGTTTTTAAAAAATAACCTTAATAGAACTCTTCCTTATATTCTCTATGATTAGAATATTATATTTGTATAGCTTGACACTTCTAGAAATTAAATTAGTAAATACTGAAAAAAAAAAATTTCAAAAATCAATTGGAAGAACAATGTGAAGGAATTAAAATTAAATATTATCAAGAAGCATTTATAAATTATGTTGAAATGTTTCTTGATAAGGAGAACGCGTCAATTTTTTTTTATTGCTCTCATTATGATATTGCATAACATTTTTCGTACTTCAGATATCCTCGAAGAAATGCACATTTAAAAATGTAAACTATTTTTTTTTTTGTAGATAATTAATCTAGTGTTAACAGAAAATTTCCAAGAAAGGTATGAGTAATTTACAGATTGGTAAGCACCAATTGTTTAAGGTTGAAACTGATTAATTTATCGAACAAGAGCTCCATTCTACAAAAAATAAAAATTAAATTAATGATATATTTTGAGAATGTGCAAATCTATATAAATATAAACTGTTTATTGGAGAAAAAGATAAAATTAATTAGTTTCTCTTTGGTTAAAGATAGATGTCATTAACATTGTAACTTTTACTAATACTATTAGACACTACAAGGATAAAAATTAGACAATAGTAATAGAAACAATTACCTAAATTTTTTTTATAATAATTTTTTGTCAAATAATAACCCCAAAACATTTTAGGAAACTTCGAAAATAAGTCGATAACATGAATAAATCCGAAATCAGTATCTAGATACTAATACAACTACTTTTTCGGCAGCAATATCTCGAAATAAATACATAAAGAAAATGTATTCCAATACGAGGGTAATTATTATTTTCCTAAAATCTGAGATTTGTTACTATAGAAGCAAAGCACAAAAATCGACCAAATAGTTTGCTTACAGTGAGTATTTAAAGAAGGCAATTTTGTGAAAAAAGTTTCACCTGAATTTTCGTTGATGTTTTTTTGCGATTTTAGTAAAGGCATAACACAACAATAATGCCTCGAATCGCTTCGTTCAACTTCGGGTCATGAAGCACCATCACAAAAGATCGTTTAAACAACTGGTTTCGTCGCGGTCGTGCTTCAAAGTCAGTGAAACATCAATGAAGAGGGTCGGCATATGACTTACCGCGAGATAGAGGCATATCGAAGATTGCAGTACATTCGATTTTGCATTTAGATGTGAAGAAGATCTGTTCTTGATGGATTCCGCATAATTTGAACCGAGCACAAAAAAAAGGGATCGTGTAAATTAGTGTAAGGAAATGCTCAAAAAATTCGACAGAGAAACTCTGGACGAGTCGAAAACTACGCGGTAATCAACTGTTTGAGTGTTCCTAGGTAAGCCGAATCCAACAAAAGTTGTTCATTCACCAAGTTTCCTTCGTCGTACCGAACAAGCATGCTAAAGAATGCTTTATGGTTTACAATAATTTGTTTGCCAGAAGTCATCGATGAAATAAGAGAAAACAATCAACAGCGTGACAATGCCAACTCATACAGCACGTCAAAAAATTAATTATTGCTCGCACTTACCTGATATACCGCCTAACAACTTCTTGTTTCCGAATGTTGAGTGAACAGCGATCTCAAAAAGCTGTTGAAGCTTTCAAGAACCACATTTTGTAGGTACATTTCGAAAATTGGTCCGAATGCAGGCAATAAAACGATTTATACAAAAAAATGTTTTTGTAAAAACCTCACTCTTCGTATATACAGAGTATGGAATAATGTTTCTAAAGCCGCTATAGTACGTTATGTGAAAAAATTATTTGGCGAGATCGTAAAATTTCTTTGGACTATCCATGAAAAAATGTTAATTATCAGTTTTAGCATATGACGTCATATTTTTTTTAAATAGAATTAGCCAGTTTTTTTTTGTTTTTTCTAATTATTTTTAAAAAAAGCAAGTAGTTCAATCCGGTCCTGCCCATAGACGATAGAATTAACATAAATGCGAGTTCCAAGTCGGCCAAAGGAACCAGTGTTACCAACATATATATTATAGCAGAACTACGGAAGCAACAGCAACGACGCCGGATAGACTTGGAGGACGGTTACACCAGGCATTGCCGTATTCTTGGTCGTCCTTAAAGGCGATCCACACGAAATTTGAGGCGTTAGATTTATTTTTTCACTATTGATCTCGATTTTTACTTTTTGCCGTTTCCTCGAAGACGGGAAATGCAATAAAAACAAGGAAAGCACGTGATTACAACACTTCGTCTATGCCATACGCTTGACCTTGGTAAGCCACGTTTTACTGCTGAAACTTCGGTTGATTTTCCATTTCATAATTTCTCGCGTGTCACTGTGTATTTTGAGGACCGCACTTATTTATTAATAGGTGACTTGTTAGTGATTTATCTTAATGGTAGTAGCACACTAGTAATTATAACAAAAAATACAACACCTAGTTACATATATATAGGTATATATAAAATATATAAATATAAGTGCGTATACATATAAAAATATTTAGAAGGGGATTGTGAAGGTAATAAAATAGAATATTGACAACGACAACTCAAAACATTAATTAAAAGCGTAAAATAAAATAAAAAAAAACAGTAGCTATTATTCATGGTAAAACAAGAAATATACGTCTCAATTTACTTACGAAAATCATTCAACATTTATTAAATAAGTAAAAAAATAAATAAGACATTGCTTTAGCTGATTATGATTTGCGAGTTCTGCACAAGAAGCTTCCATCATAGAATCAATGTTTTGACACTGGTTAAAAAAAAATCAGCCAAATAAGCATATGAAAAGTGCCCATGAACCAAATGAAAATTGCTATTACGCCAATTGTTAGTTTACGCATTCCCCCACCCCCCTCCAGTTCACGGAACTATTAATTTTTTCCTTTTTCTATATATAAATTGTTATAAAAGTTTATAAGCTTCGACTTTAAAAAAGAACCCACTAAGAGTAGTAGATGATAAGATGAAATATTAATAAGAATACTACTTACAATTACTCTCACATTTTTCTAAAAACACAATAATATACCTTATTAACGCCCTATATATTTAATTTTTCAGTAAAACCTTTTCATTGTAAAAATTCTTGTCAAATACAATGCCAATTACACAAAAATCGGAAAAAACCATTACAAATAAAAAAATATGTTAACCCATGGCTCAATATTTTTGTTCAAGAAACAAAGGATATCACAACAATCTTCAAATATTCCAGAGATATGAATTAGTACGAATGCCAACTTGATTTTATGTCGTTACCAATCTTAAAACATGAAATTTACCAAATCGGGCGTGTTTGATTTTTGTAAATTTTTGTAAATTTTCTGTTTGAGATTATCCTGTTGATCAGAAAACATCTCCCACAAGAAGTTCTTTATTATTTAAATCTGCACATTTAGAACCACAAAAGAAGGGAAATATACAATGTGTCCTCGGATTAAATTGACAATAGGGAAAAGTCTTTATTATTAATTTTATAAAAAATTCTGCTTTCCAAAGAAATGGGCTTACCGTGAAAAAAAAAAAGATCAGATGTACAGGGTGTTAGTAATTTAAGAAAACGTAAAAATGCCTCAAGAGAGAAGTGCTCTTATTTATCATTTTAGACAAAATGCTTACAAAAGGAAATTGTTTGTAATTTAATTTTGGATTACAAACAACTTTCTTTTATAAGCATTTTCCCTAAAGTGATAAATAACAGCACTTTTCTCTTGCGACATTTTGACATATCTAAAATCGGTTTCTTTCACGCTGAGGTAATTTCTTTGAAAAGGAGAATTTTTCACTTTTCGTCGTAAATTTAATTAAGATTTTTTTCCTCTTGTCAGCTCCATCCGGGGACACACTGTATAATATTTATACGTATACAATCTGTTCACGGATGGACCTATTAAAATTATTGTCTGTAAAAAGTTTTGCCTATTTAATAGTCTCTTCTCACAATCAGAATACCCAATGAAATATACACAAGAAATTGAATCAAATGTTCTTCTATATCTGTATCAGTCGTCTGATCTTCAAACAAAAAAGTAGGCGCAAACAAAACACAATTTTTCAATGCCATACATAGATGCGTGTTAGATTTATACAAACAGAATGTTCAAACTGTATAAAATAATGGTTTTACAGCCGCTGCAGTACATTATATGACAAAATCCACATTATTCGACACGCGAATTACATTTAAATAAATGTGGGTTTTATATACCGAATATTGAAGGAAAGCAAGCTTCACCCTTATAAGCCTATTCTTCTTCAAGAAGTATCCGAATATGATTTAATTAACAGGATTAGTTTTTTTTCAATGAAGCATTATTTTCTCTTGATGGTACTGTTAATAGGCATAATTGCCGATAATGGTCCCAGGAAAATCTTCATCAATAGAAATGTCATTGAGCATACGTATTTAGAATCAAATTATTCTGTCTTAGGGTTACTTAAATCCCGATGTTTTCCCCGATGGTTCCAACAAGATGAGGCACCACCTCATTGTCAACTAAATGTTAAAAATTATTTAAATGGAATTTTTTCCAAACTATCTACCACAACCGTTTCGGGTTAGGAAGAAAGTCGTATTATTACTTTGAAATACACTTAGAAATTTGATTCGTGAATTTAGTGACAATATTTATCTCGTCGACTGTTGGTTGGTTGGGTGGGAATTCTTTGAATTCATCCCGATGCCAGGAGTTCCTTACCTGGACCCTAAGATCTGGAGCTAGCCGTCGTGGTTTGATTCAATCCCAGGCATCTAGGTAACGAACATCCCAGCAGGTATGATTTGGGTAGGGCTTTGGGTCGACCACTGCGTTGCATAAGCTTAAATCACAGTCGGGCCGATTGTACCTCACAATCGGTTCCGTTTCCATTGCTAGTCGACTGTTGCCAGTGCTCGGTAGCCTAGGCCCCGAGGGACCGATAGTTATCGCACTTGGGCAGCCTAGGCTCTGACGGGCCGATAGTTGTCGTCTGCGCGGCTTAGACTTCGGCAGACAAGATGTGAGGTACCTCACCGGTCTCCTTCCACTGAGGCTCAGACTCGTGTGGACAGTCCCTAGTTGATCGATAGAAACCAGCTGAATCCTTTGGCGGGTCAGCAGCCTTCCCCTAAGTGGGGTTGGCACCCAGATTTCTGATAATCGTGTGCATTTTGAAGATTTCCTTCACATTTTTTAAAATACCTTTTCAAATAAATACATATGGACTAAAATGTTTATATTATATTTCTTTTGTTTTTTTTTGTAACATTTTTAATAAATATTATTTTGAAAATGTGAAGATATTTTTAACCGGTTAAATTCATTTTAAGAGTGATGACAAGAAGGGCCGTGAAGGGTTAGTGATAACTGTTACATTAATTAAACAAAAATTTTTTGAAAAAGGAATAAAAATTTTTTCCCAAACGTAATAAAAAACAAAGGAAAAGAAATCCAAAGAAAATAACAAAATTAAAAATAATTATTATTTTAACATTTTATAATTAGAAAAAAATAGCTTCGTCACCTCATACGTCAAAAACCTGACAAACAACATTTTATTATTGAATTTTTTTCTCCTATTTTTTTTCATATAACGTACGTACTACTAGTGGCTGTAAACACGCTGTATAATATTGTAATACAATCCAATTTCCAAAAAAGAAAAACAAATAATAAATATTTAGTTCCACTCGACTTCTTACATTTTTTTACATATTTGACAACATATGCACTCTGTTCTCATTTGATTAATATTCTGATTATGGCAAGACTTTTCAAAATAAGTATAACTTGTTATAATTCTTTATTATATATTATATATAAAAATAAAAACTTTTATAAATATACTTAGGTCCTATCACAAAGACGCTGTGTATGTTTATACCATTTGGGATGAAGATTAATTTATATCATCACTGAAAAATATTTTTTTGGGTTCAAACTATTAAAAAAAATGTGATATTTTTTTTTATGTTGCATCGTCCAGCTACTTTCCAATGCTTATTCGGCTAGACGCTTTTTACGTTTTTTAGCTTCAAGAAAAAGTGTATATAAAATTAAATTATAATTTACAAAGGATAAATTTTGTTCTATATTTACTGATTTCGTAGATATATAGTACGGTTATTAAATGATTTGGTTTATGTTTGATCTTGCAGTGAATACGCCACAGAAAACTAAAACTCTGTTGTGCCCATATCCTTTGCCCAGTTAAATGTTACATACATACGTATATAACGTCCGGAAAAAATTCTATTACTCACCCAAACATTTCTCACCAACTGGTCCAGAGCCCCAAATATAATCCTTACCTGCAAACAAAACATACGACTTTTTACAAAGACCTTTTACACATAATTAGCATACAGCGCATAAAAATACGTGTGACGATCACGATCAACATCTACAGATCTTTATTTTTTCCTATTGAGGTTGAGTAGACGCTAGAGATTATAACAACAAGGGTTATACGCTGATGTAACGATAAGATTCTCGTAGTTGTTTAGAAAGTTAGCGAAGAGGTCGTCGGACTAACAACCCCCAGTACAAACCCCAAATGTCGTACTAGCAAGATGTAAATTTGTAATAATAACGTATTCAAATCGAAACCACTATATAATAATATTTCCTCTAACGACATGGACAACGTTAGATAAATTCTAGAACATTCAACTATATCTTTCTAAATATTCTATTTGGATCAAAATTTCCATCTAATATTTAATATTAAAGCAACGCAAATATAAGCACATCATAAAGTTACATAATACGTAATAAAAATCTAAACTGTTATACAGGTTTTGTGTTTTTTATCGCCACATATGCAGCCATAAGTAAATTTATTTCTATTTTGTTCTTTATGTCAAGATATTCACAAGAAATTTTCCACATACAATTTTTTATACTTCTCTTCTCATAGCACTTATACACAAAAATTAATCAAAGCAACCGCGCTTTACATAAACGTCGTTTACAACGCGTATTAATTATAAACCTTAGTTCCTCACAGGGCCTATATGATAATTATAATCATATTTAATTGGAGAAATCGATCGTGCAATTACAGTTAGTGGAAGACCACATACGGGGTTAACCACATCTGAAACACCAAATTCGCACATCGATGCTTTTCTAATTGATAAACAATGCTGTTAGAATAGTTTTTGCATTATTAGAATCTTCAATCTATCCATAGAATTGAGAATTGTAGCATATCCTCGTGTTATCAAAAACGAAAATGTGAGACAATTAACCATTGTTTCATAGATGCATTTAAAACTTATTCAAGCAGAAACGTAAACATCTGTTAACATTGCAATAAATATATTCAAATTAAAGTAATCTTCATAAATAAATCCCATTGCATATTTTGGTAAATAATTTTCATTATAGCTTGCAACTATAACTTTCATTTTTTCTGGCATTTTATTAGCGTAGTGGCATAAATCAATACGAAAGTTCGGGACGGCCAAAACCTGCAACTACTACCTATAACATCGAAAAAATTTACCAAATGGTGCTAGACGACCGTTAGAGAAATAGTAGAGGCTATGGATATCTCAAAAGAATGCGTTTAGCATATGCTGACTGAAGATTTTAGGCATAAAAAAGCTAACCGCGCGTGTCGCGGTTGCCACTCAGGACCAAAAACGCATTTCAATTAACATTTCTGCATCCCTATTGAAGCAGTTTAAGCGACCTAAGTCAGAGTCTTGGGGTAGAAAAATGTTGTGTACACCAATACACTCCTGAAGCCAGGGCACAGTCGCAACAGTGTACTGTGAAGGGTGAATAAGCTCGGGGAAATCCGGGGAAGTGATGGCGATTGTTTTTTGGGATAGTCATGAACTTGTTAATAATGATGCGTAGTATCATCATTACTTGACAAAGCTCGAGAAAGGAATTGCTGAAAAGTAACCGCATTTGATGAAAAAGAAAGTCTTGTTCCGCCAAGACAATTCACTTCAGTAGTCGCCATAGCAAAAAATCACGAATTAGGGTTCGACTTGATCCTATTAACCACTTTCTTTTGTTTCCTAATATCAAAGTTTCGCTTGAAGGACAGAGATTTTCATCGAATAAAGAGGCCATCATAAACAAAATCACGCGTACTTTGCAAAACCACATATCAATATTTCGACAGACTAGAAAGATGGGAATAGTTTCTGTCTGTTAGACTTTTCAACTTTTCGTATTTAATTAAAAAAAATGTAATTTATTTCAACAGCAACCTGTCCTAATGAAACTCATAAACCTAAAAACCTAAATTCGCATATTTACAAGTTATTAAAACGTATAAAACCTATTTTTTACAAATGAATGAATGAATGATATGGTGCTTGTTCCTATTAGCGCTTCGGAAATCTGCTATGATTTTTACGCAATGAAAGAATCCTATTTTTATATAGGTAAATTTTCCATCAAGTTATATTAAAAAATACTACTAAACATTTTTCCTAAACGCATACCAAGATAAAGAGGTAAACACCACTGCATGTTATATTAATTGTACAAATACAACGCTAAAATTTTATAATCATATTGGAACAAAACTGTGCCTTAAACAAAGATGCACATTTCTCAATTACATAATCTCGTTCATCACATACAATACAGAGGTACACACGAGGAGAGTTCAATAATTACCTGGCCTCGGTAAGAGATGGCGCTACTAGAATTGAAATAAAATTTTTCGTAACAGTAACCTTTGACAAGAGACAAATTTTCTATACGACTTCTGTGATTTAACAATAATGGAAAAGATCGAATATATAGCAGTGATTAAATGTTTCTTTTGAAAAGGAAATAAATGAAGAGATAAAAGTGGAACTTAGTTAAGTTTATGGGGACTCTGCACCTTTCTTATTCACCATAAAATAATGGACACCTGAATTTAAACACTGCCGTACGAGCATTTTTGATGAAGGACGCCCAGATCGGCCAAATGAAGTCACCAAATCAGAAATGAAAAATTCACGATATTGTAGTGAATGATCGGAGATTGAAAGTGCATGAGATTGCTGAGGCTGACAGCACTCATTTGAATGTAAGAAGAAAGCTTTCCACAAGATGCGTCAGTTGCGACTGCTCATAATTGACCATAAACATTCACGTGTATCAACTTCAAAGGAATGTTTGGGAATGTTGAAGCGCAATCCGTAAGATTTTTGGCGAAACATGGATTCATCACAGCACACCAGAGACCAAAGAACCGTCGAAACAGTTCCTGACCAACCGGCGCCAAAGTATTTTGGAATATACGCGACATAATCCACGTTAATTACCTTGAAAAGAGCAATACGATTAATGGTATTACACCAACTCATTGGATCGTTTAAACAATGATGTAAAGGAAAATTATCCGCATTTCGCAAAGAAAAGAATCCTGTTCCATCAAGCCAATGCACGCGTGCACACTTGTGTCGTCGCCAAAGCAAAATTCCATGAATTAGGATACGAATTGTTTCCCCCGAAAATATTTATCTCAAATAATGAAGTGATTGCAGAAACAAACGCCTATTTTGCAGGGTTGAAGAAATCGTATTTTTCAGATGGGATACAAATGACAGAAAAACTAAGTGCATCAACATCAAAGGAAACTATGTTGAAAAATAAAATGAATTTTACATATAAAAATGTGTTCTTTTTTCTTGCCAAGAACAGGTATTTATCAAATTTCCTCTGTATCTAATTAATTCTTATTCATTTTAAAAGTTGCGCATGTATTTGATTACCAAAGTAAAGAACCAAACATTTTAAACATCTCAGGAACCTTCGAAAAAGTGCCATTCTCATAACAACGAATATTTTATATGGAAAACTGCTGTGTAGTTATCCAGGATTGTATTAAACAGGATAATATTTACATTTTTAATCCAAAAAACTTATAGGATCGTCAGTTCAGTTATTTAATAATCAGACCTGGTATAATAAGAATTACATAGGTTGTTGAACTGGATATATAAAAACTGATTATATGCACTTTTATATTGTCCTTCAAGTGCAAATTTATATATTAAAATCGCGCAACATTATTATTCCAACCGACCGTTTAACGCAACCTTCTACTTTTTCACTCTTAAATTCCAAAACCTTTTTTATATATACACCATGAATTAGAACAGCAAGTACTCTAATGGAATGTAATTTGATTTTCCATATAGAACATGATATACCAGTAAATCGTAAACTTGAACACGTAATAAACTACTAAGATGCCTGCGATATCATCTTATATTTTTTCGTGGGTAATATGAAAAAAAATATGTATTAGCCTATATTATATTTGTTGGATATCAGGTTTATATGCCTTTTACGTTGTCAATGCTGTTTTCTTTCTGCAAAGAAAAGAAATACATTAACCTGGTATTTTTTCTTCCGTCAAATGAGCAAAAACATTTACAAGGCCTTTAATATGAAAACAACAGCCTTATAAAGGGGAGGTTACACGTGGCATATCAAAGTAAACTGTACACTTATCGCGGTAGGGTTTCTTACAAATTCAACTACGTTACCTTACGATATAAAAAAATCAGTTGAGAATTATACACAATTTTAAGTAATTTGAAAAACTAGTGAGATGGGGAAATAACAATAATTGTTGTTAAATATTCCGTCTCAAAATTATCCACGATCTTTGGTGTAAATTTACAAAATCTTTCGTAAATATATTAAGAAAAACTAAATTTGTACTGAACCTAAACTAGAAACCTATTAATCTGTTGCCAAATTTAATTGTTGCTGTCGCAAGTAATAAGTAAATTGAGGCAAAAGTGAAATTGGTTCATTGAGGAAAAAATATCCAATTTATATACAGATTAATTTTAATTTTAACATGTATTATAATGTATTCTCTCCTAAAATTGAGCGCATAATTTTATCAGTTTTATCTTAAAGTGACTTAATACAGTTTAATATATTCAAGATTATTTGGAGTATAAACACATTAATTAAAATATTGATTAATCTATCATAACCTGGCTAAAATAACATGTGCCAAGTCTCTATTGGAAAATTTAACATCAAGTCAAAAAATAAATTGGATAATCCATCGAATGCTGTAGTAGGTGTAATCTATTAAATAATTTTTCGTTAGAGTTTTTTGAACGAGCTTTTGACGTGAGAAAATTATGTTTTGTCCAGCGTAAAAATAACAAGACAAAATCTTTTTGTGCGGTCCCATCAAACATGTTTACCGTGTATCACATCACCTCTTCGGTTATATTGATCGTTTTCCGAAAAATAAAAATCTCTCAAAACGCCGATTTAACAATGCAAGCACCGAAGGTAAATACCATAGAAAAGAAAGCAATTTCCTGAAGTATATGGGTTAGAGTGAACCGTAGAACTTACAAACGTACGAGGAAACCAAATATTTTCATCTAATTTCCAATGCTTTTCAATTCCTTTTTTCAGAATTTTTTTACGTATATTTCGCGTTCCGAAATTTTTTTACCCCCGTATCCTCACGCACTGAAAATATTGATTGTATGTCAGAGCTCCAACTGCAAATCAAATATCACCCAATTTAAAGATTTTTTTCTAGGACCAATGATAAAATATCGTTTTACCTATGAACAAAATTGGTTACAATCAAAGTGGATATAGATTTAGAAAAATAATATGATGTGGTTATTGTCGTTCTGGATACAATTGTAAACATCTTGTACTCGCTACCGTGGTATTTCGTTTCAATGAATAATAAAATATCTCGTTTCCCTTGGTTCGTATACGACATTTTTCTATTACTAAGAACGATAAAGAAGTGTTTGACAGTTCGAAATTTCATTGCTACTTTATATAATTTTAAAATGTATTGTTCATCAATTAAAGCGTAATATGTCAACAGTCATCGTTGAAATCAGAAAAATAAATTGTTTCTGAAGATGTAAAAATGTAATATGGGTCCGATAAGAAATAAGAAAGATGATGATGGCCAGCAAGAAGCGAAACAACATAAAAATTTGGAGTACGCCATGAGATAAAAGATCCAAAACAGACTTGAGAATGTGTCAACTTGTCTCTGCTAGACTAAATATAGGTGCTTTTTCGGTTTTTTTTTTATCTGAACTTTTAGTTTTTCTAAATTTCTCATTTATCACAGGTCCATTTTCTCTTCGGGTTTATAAACACTAAAACAGATTACTTAAATGCGTAAAATAGCATTACAGTGGCTGTGATAAAGCCTCTACAGGACCAACGAAATGGGCGATAGGCACCAGATTAAAAAGAACATACAGCTCATTATCGCTATGGAAGGATCGAATCATTAAGGGTAGCACAACACATAGGATAAAAATGGAACTCAATAAGTTTATGGGGACTGCACATTCGTTATTGACCATAAAATATTAGTCAGCCGAATTTAAACGCATCCGTACGAACGTCCAGACGCCCAAATCACGCTATGGTAATGAATGCACTGCTGAGGCTGTGGGCATCTCAATTGACCGGATGCATGGCGTTTTAACAACTCATTTGAATATAAGGAAGCTTTCCACAAGATGGATGTCGCGATTGCTCACAATTGACCATAAACACCCACGTGCATCAACTTCAACGGAAAGTATAGCGATGTTAAAGCACAATTTAAATGATCTTTGGCGTCGATTCATAACTGGACACCAGAGGCCAAAGGACAGTCCAAACAGTGGGCTTTTCGTGGTCTACAAGCGCCAAAGAAAACCAAAGCCACTTTATCGGCTAACAAGATTATTGCCACGTCCTTTTGAGATGTTCACGGCATAATCCATGTTGATTACTTTGAAAAGGGGAAAACGCTTAATGGAGAATATGATGCCAACTTAATGATTCGTTTCAACAATGATATGAAAGAAAAACATCCGCATCTGGTGAAGAAAAGAATTTAGTTTTTTCAAGGCAATACACGCGTGAACACCTGTGTAGAATATAAATTGGTTCTGTACCCACCATATTCAGTCCTCGGCGATTGCTTCCTATTTCCGAATATGAAAAGATGGCTCAGTGGAAAGAGATTTGGCTCAAATGAAGAAGTGATTGGAGAATCAAACGCTATTTTACAGGGTTGGAGAAATCGTATTTTTTCAATGGGATACAAATGGTAGAAATACGTTAAACTAAGTGTATCGACCTCAAAGAAGACTATGTTAGAAAATAAAAGAAATCTTACACATGAAAATGTTTTTTTCTTGCCAACGTTAAGTAATTATCGAATTCCATTCGTATTTCGCATGTATTAGAAAATACTAATATAGTAATAGTAAGTATATTTCAGAATAGGGATAGAACAAGGCACGTTAAAATTAAAATCTCTTTGTCACATACGGTTGTCAGATCAAATAATATGTGTGGTGCGGAGTGTGAGGATATTTTAATGTTTGCCATACTACCCCACAATCCTTGGCTATCATTATTTATGTACAAGCTGTTCTATTAAAAAAATAACTTAGTTAACTCACCCTGTATAACTACAACACAAGCATTTTTTTTCTGCAGAAGTATGCTATTATATATAGATAACATAATAACAGAAACAATAAGCTATGATATTTGATTTAAATCAAAAGAATAATGGTAATAATGGCAAATTATATATTAATAAATACCAAAAGGAAAACCTGCATTATTATTATTATTATAAATGTTAAGTCCTAAATGGTTTTCCAATACCTAGTATTACTTGCGAATGGCAGTTATTATATGCATCTCCGGATCATAATATTCCTAAAATGTTGGTATAGGAACTGCAAGACCAACGATTACAACATGTCGTTGGTTTCAGTTATAATTCGGTCCGTGGTGATGTCGTTTGTGTGTTACACGTTGCATATCGCAAGATAAAAGTTGCGAATTGAAGAGCTAATTAGTGAATCGGTGACCCAAAGAATGAAGACACAGATAAGAATAAATTTTATTACCAATTTTTTTCATTTTCGTACGTCAAGTGTAAAGTATCGAAGAAGATATCTTGTCGGTAAGTAACAGTTATTGTGACTAGATTTATTATTAATTTATATTCTTACACTTGACATATAAAAATGTTCTTATTATCGTATCGAATTTTGTTAAAGAAAAGTTCCTTTTTATAATTTCATTCGTGGAATATTAACTACTTGAATTTCAATGGATCTCTAAAGATTATCGAAATATATATATATATAAACCTTTGTTTGTGGTAAATTAAAAACAAATTATTTTCTTTTTCTGTATTAAATGAGTATTCAACAATATTTGCATATCACAAATTGCGAATAAATTTTATTGTAAAGATCAAGAATTTATTCCAGTCAACCCTACTAAATAATCTTGTAAGCATCCCAGATAGGAAGTATAGAATCCTACTATCGGAAGCTACGTGTTTCAATGAAATTCTCTTCATATCAAAAAAATGTTAACGATTTAAAAACATACCTAATTATCATATCTTCGGTTCACACTCAATAGTCAGTTTTTCAACAGAACAGAAGGTAGTGATAATTTTAATCTACCCACAAAGTTTTTTTCGTTTTACGTAATGTATATTGTTTCTAAGCAATGCTAATACAAAAGTAACTGGTGTACAGTGAAGCATATACGAGAAATGAAACGATAAAGTTGAAGATAATTCCCGATGTATTTTGCAGATTCAAGTTACATTACTGACATTGAATACCACTAATTGTAAATGTTAATGTTTAAAGAAGTTAAATTCCTAGATGCTGCTTTTTCTGCTTGTTGTTGATAAGAAGGCACATTTGCAGTAAGAATTAACAAGTAAGTTTGATTTAAAATTACCTTACAGTCTTGAGCAAATATGTCGAAACATTTGATATTTGATTTTACTAATAGTTGTAACAAAAAATATCTTTAATAAAAGTTTTACCCCAAAGAAAATCGATTAAATGTGTTAAATTTAGTGGCCAGAAGGCTACCACGTTAGTAAAAAGAGATCGTGATTAGAAACCATATAATACAGCAATTAGGATTCTGTGTTCTGACAGAATAATAATAATGCCAGGTAGCTGAACGTTTACTAGGACACTTGTTAGAAGTATTTAATATTCTAAGACCTAAACATTAAACGGCTTATTAATTGTATTGTAATGTAAAATAACACTTAAGTCTTACATTATTGTAAAAAAAAAATTCGATCATGTCCTAAATCAAAAAATAATAGAACTTTTACCTTTAACCTATCAACCAATAGGTTAGTAAGAAATTGAATATTCCGATAAATTTACCCGATCCTTTATATAGTACGTCCACCTAAAACATACAAAATTACTGGTCAATTGACCATAACATGAACATGAACGTAAATTACTGTAATGTATCAATCAGTATATATAAGTGACGAAGAAACTATTATTACTATTTTGCCAAAATTCCAAAAGTCGTTTATTTTTTTTTTTTAATAATTCATATAATGTAAAATGCTGCACTCGGCTAAAAATGCGGAGTTTCTCAGCATTACTAAGTAATGATTCTGCGCCCCATCTGTTACTGTAAATTCCAAAGGTATTTTCAACTTGAAACTATTTCATGATTCGTTTAATGTTATCCAAGATTTAAATTTAAAAATTCCCTTTCAATTACTTTATTCAAATTTTAGAAAGCGGCCTTTGTTGGCTAAGTAGTAAGTACTATCAATAAAAACGTCTGCAAGCTTGCTTACATAAAAATTTTGTGCGATAAAGATGTTCACCTTCTGTCTGTGAAATGTAATAATTGAGACTAAGATTTAACCTTAATTTTCAAGCCTTAAGAAATTCATTCGGAAAGTTTTCTGATCAGCTAGCTAAATTGCTGAAGAAACTTATGTATGCCAAGCTTTAAATAAATCTATTCCTTTTGTGATGAACTTATTTTCACTATTTATTAATTATATTATATTTAGTAAAACAAGCATTTCAGTTATAGGGGAATGTTTATAAAAAAAAATATTAGATCCTGAAAATATATATAGGATATTTAATTTAAGAAAATGAAATAATAGAAATTAAACTTAGCAATGATTTTGATGGCCATCTTGTAGAATCTAAAAACAAGTTTTTCATTTTTCATTAACTAAACATCTGTATATTTTTCTAGAATCTGATAAGCTCTTCGGAAACTTTCAACATTTCCTATACCTAAAATACTTCCTTCTTCGGTTAATTAAATATGAAGCTATGAATACTAGTCTTTCGATTAAATAAGAGATATTCATTTAAAAAACGGTTTGTAAAGGTATTCAGACCAGAAAAAGTTTCACAATACTTCGTCGGTCAAATATGCCAAAAAAAGAAGAGAATCACATTAAGTATTCCTTTACATCAACCACAACAAAAACCTCAAACGGATATTCATCCTTCATATTGTTTTTAACTACAACTATTCACACGATAACGTAATCACATTTTCAGAATACCGCAAAAGAATGCCTTGCGTTCGCGTTTCTCTTCACCCTCGGTGTAGAAAATATATTAAATTATCGGAAAACAATATCTAAATATACACGAGCAATGACGTGATTGAGAGTAGCATCAACAATATAAAGAAATATATGAATATATGTCTCAAAATTAGACAGATTTCCTTAAAGCTAATATTTTTCGAAATATAAGCTTGATTATGTGATTATTTCTCAAAGTGAACACGCTTGTGTTTTGAAATATTATCGCTGCTAGCCTCTGCGAGTTGCTTGTTATTTGTAAAATAATTCGTAATACGTGCCTTTGTTGGTAAATAATAAATTACGTCCTTTCAAATGGGATACACAGGTGACTCATTTTCGACCTTCACTATGGGGATCTAGATTCTTGTTGGAGATATAGGGTAGCTTTAAAATTGGCAAAGTTTCTAAATGTTCTGTTTGTTATGAACGAGAAGAGAAAGTGGATCTATAACGGGATTAAATAAACAAAAAAAAAAGAAAAACCAAAAATATTCGCCAGCGCACTTTCAATCTTCTATCTAATAGTGCATTCAAAATTTTCATATAACATTTCTGTTATTTCTTATTTCACATCCATTTCATATCGATTTCGACACCACCTGAAAGAGTTTTTTTTTTCTCATTTTAACCATATGTAACATATTCTCGATCAAGTTTCTATCAAGATCTAGCAAGAAAAAAAGAAACCGATACGATGTGGCTACGAATTCGGTTGATTCTAGCCTATTCACCAGATTTGGCCCAAGCAACTATCTCCTGTTTCCTAGGCGTAAAGCTTCGCTCGCAAGACATAGATTTTCATGGAATGAGGAGGGCATCACATTCGCAAACGCCTATTTTTCAGAACAAAATGCCAGGTACAAATAGACATAGACTATGTTGAATACAACTGCATTTGACAAAAAAAAGTGTTTGTTTTTTTGTTACACTGGAAACCTTTCGGACTAACAAAGTTCTGAAAATGGTGCGTTACTTTATTGACGAAAACACACAACAATTATAATATCTCTGATATGAGTATATATTTATAACCATTCCCGGAAAACAATAAAAAAACTTTTCCAAAAACAGACCATCTTTATGAAATGTCCATCAAGGAACTCATTCACAGGAATTATCAATAAAATCGCGACTGATTTGCGAATTTCAATCAATAGGTCGAGGTTTGCTTAGTTCACCAAGATTAAAACATTATTTATTGCCTTTTGTAGGTGTTTTTGTCCCGTTATCTCGGCTATTGTTTAATTCTGTAAAGACTGTAGTTACATTCGCATATTTGATTTTATAATTTTCATAGAAACCTAACAGTGTAGCGACCTTTTTTTAGATTTTTCTTGTAAAAACTTTAGCATCACAAATTAAAATAATGTCAACAATATTATGAAAAAAAAAACACAATTAGTAGAGAGATAATAGGAATAAATAAAAGGATAAATAGGAAAGCGAGTTGTTGAAACTAGCAAAACATTCACCACAATATACTTATTTTAAATCATTTTCTTTAAGTTAAATATTCATAAAATATACTAAGCTGCTTGTTAATTGGGGAATTAAAGACTTGTCAACATCAGAACTTCAAGTTTAATAAACCCGCAATTGAATTCACTATTCTGAAATAAATTCCATGCGGTGGAAAATGCGAAAGGAATTGGTAATTATTCTTTAAAATCGTGTAATTTTCTAAATTTAAAGGGGTAGAACACACAATATGGAGGATTCCGATCTTGATAGGCATCTTGTTAAGATCTCATAAATAAATAAAATTTTCCTCAGTCAGAACCAAGTGAACCTTCATCGTCGGATTCATATTTAAATCAGATTAAATGGAAATCTGCCCGAGTTGACGCTGGAGAGATTCCCGCGATATTGTATTTTAACTTTTAAATTAACGCATCTATTCAAATTTCGAAATTTTGCGTTGAATGTAACGCTCTTGGGTTACGGGCTAATAACGGGGAGAATGAATGGAAAAATGCTAAAAATGGAAAGCCTTGTAAGACGATATAATGATTAAGGATACGCTTGTAGAGGATATCTAGGGTGAAATATCATCTTGACACATTGTATCGTTCTCTTCTTGTTTTCCGATGCTCATATTTCAAAAGGCTGGCCCAATATCGAAAATAATTTTCTCCCTTTTCTTTCCTATTCCGGCGTCCTTTTTCCTCTCCGGCAAATTTTAATGAAATATTACTCTTGGCAGGATCATTATCGTATAAAATTAATATAGAGGGAAATGTTATTTATCACAAAAAATAGGCAACTCTACTAACAATGAGATACAATGAAGGTCAATGAAGACGTTATAATGAAATATGAAATCCAACGCTAAAATTACAAACATGCTCTGAGGATATCTATATTTAATCATATATATTGTACAAAACCCTGTAAACCACTCCTACATTTATTTTTTATTAAGCAAATGAATTCCGCCTTAGTTATACAGGTGGGACAATTTACGTCTGTGTTGTACACCATTAAACACATTTCAATTAGTTTTTCTCATCATTTAGTTGGAACCATAGTGGCATCTTCTCCATAAAATGCAAAGATTCTAGTGGCATGTATCCAGATTAATTCATATTTATAAAATCGATATCTATAGATCCAACCACTGCAAATTTATCGGAATTTATAGGTACTTTTACATACAAACTAATAGATACAGAATTGTCCTTTTTTCAGTTCGAATTAGTCCATCGGAAACTATGGAACGAGTCTATTTACCCAATCCAACCATTATGGTTAAAGAGATATACAAAATCAAAGGAAAAAGAATTTTATTTGAAAAATTTAAAGATTTTAAATGTTATTGAAATTCATTTCATTGCTCACACTGTCAGTTTCTTTAGAAGGTTGCGAAAGACTAACGTCCTTATCTGTTGTCCATTGTCATATACCTAACAACAGAGCAGATCTTACCAAACAAGGATTTATTTCCGAAACTACATACGAAAAATGCATAATGGTATGCCAAATCCACAGTAGTAAAACGTCTCTGTCAAAATGGAGAGCATACCATCGACAATGATAACGTGAAAGAATTAGCCATCCGCCAGAGAATGGTACACGAATGTCTGGAAATTATGAACAATCCTAACGATTTCAATTGCGAAAATAGATATAAAATAAGCAACACCAGGAGGTCAACTCTTCGAAAACACGAAAGAAGGAACCATGCCGTATGCCGATGTAGATCGACAGAGTAGAACATAAATAACAACATCAGTCTTTAAGAACCCTCTGAAGCTCCTGCCAGTCAGGTCAGTGAGACGTCAACACAAAGAAGATTATTATGCAATAGACAACGATCGTAAAAGCCTGAATCTTTTTCGGGAATTTTGAGATGTAAAGAAGTTTCTGAGTTAATTTACGCAAAATATTACTATTACGTACTTATTACACAAGGTGGTTTTCTTTTAGAAATCGCACCTCCCTAGAAAATAGAAGAGCTGCGTCTCTACATTAAATCCTGTCCATAGAATCGATTTCCGTAGTTTCTTTATATTTGGTTCTAATTACCTAATCAAAAACTATAAAATAAGCCTTAGTTTAAAGCTATAAAGTAAGCAAGTTTTTTCAAAGCAAAAAATCACTTTTTTACGTTCGATGAACGCCATAGAATATTACCTCCTAACAGTTTCCGTCAGAAAATACATTTGAAAATTTCGCCCGAATTCGAAAGTCGGTTTTTCTACTTTTCACTTCAAGGATCCTCTGAAGGCTTTTCTAAGCCTAACAAGAGCTTCAGTGGAGTGTTTATTTATAAAAACGAATTCCCATCACGCAATCTCCCTTTCTTTTTAGGTTACGCCCAGAAAAGTTCAAAAAACGCGACGGAAATTTCCAAAATACCTACGAGATATAGCGCCTCAACCGTGTCAGATCTCAGATTCTCAAGATCTTCAAACCTCATTTAACCGCTGAACGTTTTCTATTGGGGACTTACAAGCATATTATGAAAATAAAAGAAGATTCGATTTCATTTCGAATTGTTAAAATTTCAAAAAAAAAAAACTTTAAAAATGAGTTATTTTACTCCAATCCACCTCTTTTGGGAGATACGAATTTCGCAATTCTGTCGAAAATTCTCTACGTAAATGTAGATATGATAGATTTTGATCCATTAATAAAGAAAATTCATTCAATTTGGTAAAATGTTTAATCAAGTTACATTTTAGAGTAATTTTTCTTTCCGACGAATTTTCTTAGACTTTTTAATTTTTTCTAAACATTAATTGAATCTCACCACTACTAACTAGTTAGGCTGCATAATCATGTCAACTTCACTAAAAGCACTTAATACAAAACAAGTGGCATATTCTAATGACATATATGTACGTCTAATTATGCCTCCTTCATGGATGTAGACGTGATATAATTGCTAAACAATCCAATTTAAGATATTCAGCATTAATAATGGTTCTATTCAAACAGTAGAACAGCTGAAAACGGCAAATTAGCACTTGTTATATGCGAACGTAGTAGTACAATAGAATCTATTAATGATTGCAGATTCTTTTAATACATAAACTAACTTTTAGGATCAAAAACGTAATTTCTAAGTTCTCCATTCAATAAGAGTGGCTTCAAAATAGCGATATTAAGAGTCGAATATTTTAATAACTGAAGCGTTGTCACACAAGTTTAATTTATTATATAATAATATAATAAAAAGTTTTTTTGAACTTTTCTGGGCGTAACCTAAAAAGAAAGGGAGATTGCGTGATGGGAATTCGTTTTTATAAATAAACACTCCACTGAAGCTCTTGTTAGGCTTAGAAAAGCCTTCAGAGGATCCTTGAAGTGAAAAGTAGAAAAACCGACTTTCGAATTCGGGCGAAATTTTCAAATGTACTTTCTGACGGAAACTGTTAGAAGGTAATATTCTATGGTGTTCATCGAACGTAAAAACGTGATTTTTTGCTTTAAAAAAACTTGCTTACTTTATAGCTTTAGACTAAGGCTTATTTTATAGTTTTTGATTAGGTAATTAGAACCAAATATAAAGAAACTACGGAAATCGATTCTATGGACAGGATTTAATGTAGAGACGCAGCTCTTCTATTTTCTAGGGAGGTGCGATTTCTAAAAGAAAACCACCTTGTGTAATTAGTACGTAATAGTAATATTTTGCGTAAATTAACTCAGAAACTTTTACATCTCAAAATTCCCGAAAAAGATTCAGGCTTTTACGATCGTTGTCTATTGCATAATAATTCGGTCACCGGTTGATGATGAGGACCATTCGTGTCCTCGAAACGGCTGTCCCGAACTTTTTATTATATTATTATATAATAAATTAAACTTGTGTGGTGCGGAGGATGCCGATACTTATGTGTTATTAGCTTCCTCATGGTATTGATGGAATAATTCACGGCAAACGCAATAAAAGGAGAGAGAGAAAAATACACTAACACACGGACATGTTTCTGCCTACCCGGCGTCATCAGCGTGGTTTCGAGAGTACTTTTCATATCTCTACCTTCTATCGCGGTTTGCCTCACAGTTAATACTACAAGTTCCAAAACGACAAACTCGACATTTCTTGGCGCCCTCTAGTGCCAAAGAAGCTAAGCTATCTTAGCATTATTTTTTGGTTATTGTTTCTAGGCATTTTCTGATGTGTTCTACTTATGTGTGGTTTACCATACTACGCCACAGTCCTTGCTATCATTATCGAGTTGTATTACATAAAACAAACCAAATGTTGCATGACAGTTGACAGTTTGAAACTTCATGGTTACTTTATTTAATCTTAAAATATCTTCTTCGTCAATTAAAGCATGATATCAAAAATGTTTATCGACATATTATACATGGTTCAAATCACAAAAAAAAAATTCTTTTTGGCGGTGTAAAAATCCAAAATGGCATCGATAAGAAATAAGAAAGATGATGATGGCCAGAGAGAACCAAAACGTCATATAAAAGTTTCGAATGCGCCATTAGATAGAGGACCAAAGTGGCCTTGAAAATCTAGTTGTAATTACTTTCTGTAAGGTGAAATAATGGTGCACGAACGTCATTGGTCATACCTCAATTTTCTCTTCGAATTCGTAACAAACATAAAATTTAGCAGCTTTCCCAAATTTAAACCCACCCTTCTATCTCCAATAATAAGCGAGACCCCCATGGTGATGATCTAAACAGAATCAACCTGTATATAATACAATTTTATCGACTAATATTCATTAAACCATTGTACGCTCTTTTTAACATCGCTAGACGAACTTCTGCCTTCCCAGAAGTGTGGAAAATGTCTCGATGGCCAATTCATAAGACTGGAGGTCAGTCACTAATTACATCTCTCCCAACCAATATGGCTGTATCCTAGAAGATCTATAGTGACTAACCTGGCTTGTTTTACACAATGTTTGTCAGATGCTCTAGATTTCCAAGGCCAAATAGATGCAATTTTCACTGACATATCCAAAGCGTTTCACCGTATTAATCACCCTCTTCTGATGCGAAAATTAAGCGCTTTCGGTTTCAGCGATAGTTTAATACTCTTCAAATCATATATAACCAGCATAGTCCAGTATATCATACATTGAGTATCAATGCAGATATTTCTGTGCTACATCAGGTGTTGCCCAGGGTTCCAACCGGGGGCTACTACTCTTCGCTCTCTTTATAAGCGATATTACTGCCGTTATTGAATGTGATAATTTATTATACGCAGTCGATCTAAAAATTTATACGAAAATTGAATCCTCAAATTCTATCTGTAATTAGTGTAATGTTAACAAGTTGCTTTTAAATATCGCTAAATATATAGCACTGACTTTTACGCGCAACCTTCAAGTCACTTTATTTTACACTTGTTAGTTCAAAATTGGAGTATGCTGTATTAATTTGGGCGTCTTTTTATAACGATTACAAGATTCTGCCAGAAAGCATCCAGAGACGCATTGTTAAATTCTTGTGGTACAAGCAAGATAATGTTAACCCAGGCGCGGTACAGATCATCGGGAACTGCTGTGTCGATTCGATGTGCCACTACTTGAAAATAGGCTAATTGCAATACGTATAATTTTTCTGTATAAATTTATTAATTACTACAGGAATTGCTCGTGGACGCTGTCGCATGTCATTCTACTACAGCAAAGCACATAGAAATGTCTTATTTCGATCACCTATATATAAAATGAGTCATAATTAAAGTTCGCCACTTTCCGTGCGTTTCGCCAAATTAGCAGAGACTAAACAGACTCGTGTTTTGTCGACTCGCATATTTTCAATTGTAAATTGATACAATTATCGTCTATTTTCTAGTAATTTCAAGTTTATCCATCTTTTTCTGTTCTCTAGATTATTTTAGATAGATATTTCAATGATTTATTAAACATTTTCTTTTTTTTTTATTACACTATTTTTCGTAGTATTAGTTTTAAGATTACATTTAAGGCTTACTTTTGTCCTGTAATTGAAATGTTTAGATAAATAAACTATTATTAGTAATTATTTTACATAAATATATGATTTGGTATGGTAATATTTAGTGATCAAGTATGTGGACGAGAACGAAAATAAAGAATAAATTAAATAATTCTCAAAACCTGTAATGATTAGACCTAGCATAATTTGCGAATCGGATTCAGTTTGAAATTATCTTGAGTTGATTCAATTAAACACCTCATCAATTTAAACAAATCCAACTCGAAACGAAATAAACTACGAATTTTCGAGTTGAATGTTCAATTCAATGTAACGTTAACGTTTTCTGAGATTACTTATTCTTTTATTGATCAAATCCCCTTCCAATCAAAAAAAAATTAGTGTTCCTTTTATTTAAACAATCCTAAGCTTTACATTGTAGCTATTCATAGTTAACAATAACAAAGAAAATTCCAAAGCGCCTAATCACAAAAACTACAGGATCGTTAAAGATTATCAGTGGAGTATATTTTACTGGTTTTAGTCACGATTCTTTAGAAATATGCGTACCGTACTATCAAAATGGTTATACACATCTTTTTTTGCTTCATTCAAGCTCAACTTATTGCTATCGTAATGTGAAATATTCCCTTTTAATTTTAGTTATTGTTGCATGTTTTAAGACCATAAAAATGATCAGCAATGTTTCGCGTAACTTTAAAAATATTTAGGTTTATTTTCTACTTTCAGATAACTGAGTAAAAAGGCCTAGAAATATGCTAAAAAAAAATCTGTAAAATAAAAAACCCCATAACTCATACAGTTCCTTTCTCCATATTTTACGGTAAACGATTAATTAATATTTTTAAGGAATTGTATTATTTTTTAATCATAGGAAAAATCGGCATATTTCGATTTTTGCATACTAGCGCCATCTGGTAAACGATAACAGAACTGCGCTGGGTGAAAGCATCCTGTCTCATATATAAACAAGCCAAATGACACCAAACATTTAAAAATAATTGAATATAAGCTTGATTTTGGTCCAATTTCCTCAGAATCCTATGAAAGATAAATTATCGCACATTCATGATTTTTTAGAGGATCAATTTTTATATTCACAGTCGAGGAAAAACGATACATAATTATTTTTTTCTTATCAAACAGCAGACATTGATAGCAAGCATATAACTGTATACTTCGGTTTTACAGCAATAATATACATATAATAACGCTATCACGATCATTACCTAAATTAAATTTGCTTCCAAATCAAAATAAATAATTAAAAACAATTGAAAAAAGGCTTCAGTATTTACAGACGGAACCCACGAAATCCTTCAAGCCTCATTTAAACACCATGCGACTTTATATTGATAATTAGTATAAAACGAATGAAAAGGGTGTTTTTAATATTTTAAAATATGTAAACAAAGTTTCAGTATTGAAAAAACTTATAGCCAAATTTCAAATAATTAATAAATATCTAAAAAGCAATGGATATTTTAAACAACCTTGAAGATCAGTGAATTACATTCACAATTGTTTATAAATTTGATAATATTTTGTGATGATGCCAATGGAATTATTAAGAACTATACGAGGGTAGTCTGAAAAGTTTCAAACCTCAACACGAAGACGCATAATTATTTTGGGAATATAATTGCGCATGCGTTGAAAGATATTCTTGAAAATGTCAGCCATGTTAGTGTTCCCGTAAAAATGGAAAACAATTGAAAGGCAATTTGCGTAGGACTGCAAATTCAGCAGAGATAGACGCTATTTACGGGGGCTCTGAGTGCTACAGGGAAATTTTGGCCAGGCGAATTTAAACGGGACTGGCAAAAACCGCAACCACTACCGATAAGATTGGAAAAATTCACCAAATAGTACTAGATGATTACATTAAGGTTAGAAAGATGGTAGAGGCTGTATGCATCCCGTACGGACGTGTGTCTCATGCGGGTGCGTTGGACCAAAACCACATTAGAATGAATATTCTCAAAGCCCTGCTGGAGCAGTTTAAGGAAGTTTTTGCGTCGATTAGTAACCGTAGATTAAACTTGTTTACACCAGTATATTCCTAAAGCCAAGGCACAGTTGAAATGGTGGACTGCAAATTGTGAATTTGCTCCGAAAAAAGTGAAGACTATTCCATTGACTAAAAAAGTTATGGTAACCATACTTCAGTGGTCGCTGTGACAAAAATGCACGAATTTAGGGTTCGAATTGACAGATCATCCATCTTAAAACCGCTGGAAACTTTTCAAAGTACCCTAGTATAATTATATATTATTATATAATTACTTATCTACCGATAGGTGTTAGTTTTACTTACAATGTATACAAAATACTGGTGTTACTACGTAAAATTCTTGTAATTTGTGAATACTACTGAGATCGGTTTCTGAAAATAAAAGGAAAAATTAATAATTTAATAATTTTTCTCATTAGGATAAAACAATTTACCTTTCAATAAATTATATGAAGTATGTGATGCTTCAACTCCGATGGCAGATGGATGATGAATAGTGTTATTGACTTCGCTACCTAGGAGCTTTACTATCTCAACTACAACAATGAATTAACACCATTATTAAGCTTGAAAAGTTACATTTAAATAGGATTGAAACATATTTCAGCGCCTACTTACGAGACGCCACTGTCTATAACATTGAATGTTATCTGCGTTTGCAATTTTATACATAATTAAATATGTAATAAACACGACTCGATGATATTTTAAAACATACTGTTATTATCTCTTGTTGAAAGTTTTATTTTGGCAGAGTTTCAGTTAGAAAAGTACTTGCATCAAATAGTAATATTGTGTGTGTACCTGGCACAAATCCTTCCTGTCCAGTTCTTCTATTGTGAGCATATATTCTTCCTGGGGAAAGTAATCTTCTCGGGATAGTAGGTTGGACTGAGCTAACAAGAACATCATCTTTGTTAACGTGAAGTGAATTTTCTTCATTGGCACGGGGTACGTATGTGTGAAGAGCTTTGTAAAGCACACGGTCCCCCATAGCAGTCTAAATATAATATCCACTTTGATCTAAGGGAACATTGCATTGCATACCGGAAGATCCCCTATCGTATCATCTTGATTTCATTGAATTATGGAATGTTAGACCGATTTTCACTGGTGATCTAGGCGGTGATCGTCTTCAAGATTTACATTCATGCTGACAGCAACACATTTGAGGAGGGAACCACGACATTTTCGTTTAAATTTACCAACGGCACTGTAAACCTTTTGCTTTATCTGCCCTTATCTGAATATCAATTTTTGTCTTTTTAAATCGTCCACATAACCATTCTGACACATATTTTTTTCACCTACAGTACATTGTATCACATCCACTATTGCAACACTATATACATTTAAATTGCTTTTAATACTGGGATATGGAAAATACTATTTATTAATATTGACTGGTCAGTATGCATTTTTTGGATAGGTATTGCATATATTTTTAGATAAATGTTTAGACTTTTAACAATACCCAAAATCTCAAATGCACAACAATGGCGTCATCCATCACATACTAAATGACAATATTCCTATTACATGTACTAACCATTACCAATATAGAAAATATACACATATTATATTATATTGTTTAAAAACGTATTCGAATTTGAATCTCATGATTGTGCCGAAATGTAAATATTTATAATCGTAACTCTACCGCATACAACGTGCTAGTACTTCTCGATTTATAATTTAAAAAAAAGTGATATTTATTTATACTAAGCCTCCATGTCTCTCATTTCATTTAACATTTAACTAACTAATAATAAATTCTATTTATCTTATCTACAACTTATCTTCACCCCATGCAATAACGAATACATACTACATTTTATCACAGACTCGTAGAACTAGCAGAAGTGGGTCCTTATCGGAATCTTTTTCAGAAGAAATCGGTGACCCTGGCGCCATTTTGTTTGGTTACAACTATCAAATTCCGAACCCCGAGATATAGCTTGCCAAGGCTTTCTAAAACCTTTTCGAATTCTTAACACAGTTAAAACAGTAACATTATGAAGTTAATGCATCATTTAAATAATGATTTAAATGTTATTTCTTTAGTTTACAGTAATATTTTCAACCTATAAAACAGTTCTAATTGCCAATATAATCAAATAAAATATTCATTTAGGTAATGATTTTTAACTGATATCCCTGCGTTTCGCAGCATAAAATTGTATTTTATCAAAGACAGTTGAATCCTTAGAACATAATGGCACGGATTGTGCGAGCAGGTAAGCACAAATCCTCCAAAAACAATGAGTCACTTCTGATTCTTTTACTTCTCTATGATTGTATCATTCGCATTTGTATCTAATTTCACTCTATTGCATTCAACATGAGCTACTTGGATCTTTTTAGCTTTTGGCTAATATCCCGCATGACAACGTGACATATGTTCATGGTGTTTAAAATTTAAATACGTGCTAAAAATATGGGCGAACGACCTGCAAATTGGCAAAAAGCGTTAGCTAATAACTATATAGAGCTGTATAAATTTGAACAAAACGGAGATTATGAAAGGGCGCTAAAAATATGCAATAAAAGTAAGTATTTAAAACAGGTTCTAACATATGTAACCTAAAACGTAAATTTCTACTATCCTGTTTAATACACAAAAAAATCTAATCGAATCATTTTAGTATTACATAATTATCCAGATGAAACGACTGCATTCCATTGCAAGGTAGTATGTTTCATTCACGTATCCAAATTCGAAGAAGCATTACATTTTATGAAGAACAACATCTATGCCAAGTATTTACATTTATCAAATACATCGAACCTCTACCTAATTATATCAATTTACAGTGATATGCATTTTGAACGGGCTTACTGTCTATACAGATGTAATAGATCGAAAGAAGCATTAGATGTAATTAATGAATTAGATAAATTAAATGACGAAATAAGAGAATTACAAGCGCAGGTATTATATCGCCTTGATAGATTTTCCGAGGCATTCGAAATCTATAGAGAATTGTCCCTGAAATCTGACGATGATTATAAAGATGAGAGAGATACTAATTTAGGAGCCTCTTTAACTTATTCTGGAAGTGATTTAATAGTAAGAGAAGCCATCACATTCTCATCTAAAAATAATCTTGTAACATATCTTTGTTTTAGAATAATCACATTAATGAAATTCGTGAAGATACTTACGAACTATGTTTTAATAAGGCATGCGTAATTATAGCACTAGGGCAATATGCCGAAGCTGAAAGAAAACTCCGGCAATGTGAGAAGCTTTGTAGAGATGCATTAGAAGAGGACGGATTATCTGAGGAAGAAATACAAGTGGAATTAGCTCATATTAAGTATGACTATTTTGTTAAAGCAATGATCTGGTTGAAATTTTAATAGGCATATTTGAATTTTAAACGACATTTTTAGCATAAATAGCACACTTTAAGAGTTCACATGGAAGAGAAGCACATATAACGTCATATACACTAAGATTAAGTCTTCTTCACGAGAAAAATCGCTTTTTTTCAATCGCTAATTCTTAATTTTTTTTTAATAATATTAAGTGCATCTTTTTTATCAATCGTTTGTTATACTACTGAGAACAAATAAAGGTACGTTTACATTGGAGCTGCGATAAACGATAACAACGACGATACTCGATTCGTAACCATGATTACAACATTATTTAGCCAATCGTTACACCGATCGTATCGTCGCTATTTTCAATTATCGCTTCCCTGGCGAAAACGCAGCTTAAGACAAAATTAATTGAGATTAATAACATGTACATTTACTAATGTATACTTTTACCCTAATAAAAATTCCGTTTTATTTGTTCTCAGTTCATATAATAATTTTTATCCGTCAGATGTATAGTAACATTATCATCTTGAAAGGCAAATATGATTACAATTAAACGAAGTAGAATATTGCATGTGAATTTATTAATGTAAGTTATATATAGAAGCATAAAATGTACAGTAGTAATCTCAACAAAATTTCCAAAATGCTTTTATCAGACAGGCTTATTTTAAAGCCTTTAAAACTATGTTAAAAGCATTGAAAACAGCTACAATAAATTTCAGGATCCAACTAGGATTCATATATCATAAACAAGGTAGAATTCGTGAAGCTCATCAATTGTACACTTCAAATCTGAAACTTAAATTAGAAGATATAGCCTTGGCGGCTGTTGCATGCAACAACGCAATTATAATCAACAAGGATCAAAATGTTTTCGACTCTAAGAAGAAATTAAAAATTGCGACAAATGAAATACTTAAATACAAACTTACTTTGAGACAGCGGAAATTCATCTGCTTAAATAGGGCAATGTTAAATTATTACACCAATCAATTTGATGCATGCAAAAAAGTCTGTGACACCATTGAGAGTATGTGGTCAGATATGAACATCTACACGAGTATTATTAAAGCCTTCATTCTGGTGAAGGAAGGAAACTACGATGAAGCGATGAATATATTAAATCACTGCCAAATTAATAATGAAGAGGAGAAACTCCACTTACAATTAGTCTGTGTGCAATTATGGCTCATGCAGGTATATGAATGATTGTCCTTAATCTAGTGTAGGTAACCCAGTAAAATATTTTCAGGGTAATCGTTTAAGAGCATGTCAAATTTTGGAAGATACTGGAATTAACAGATATCGCCCGGGCATTGTAGGTGCTTTAATAACTTTATATTCAGCTGAAGGTAAAGAAGATATTGCCCAAAAGATCTATAAAGAAACCGTGGAATGGTATAAAGTCAACAAGAAAACTGAAGGTGATTTGACCAACTTATGGAAACAAGCTGCTGAATTCCATTTACGTAATGGTCAAGCTCAAGTTGCAGCTAATAGCCTAGAGGAGCTTTTAAGAGAAAGTCCAAATGATAAGCGGGCTTTGGGACAATTAATAATTGCATATGCTGAAGTAAAGAAAATTATAACTTTGTGCAGGATATCCTGAAGAGATTTAGTTTACTAATTCTTTAACTAAACACAAAAGAGAATCTTTGTTGTTTATATTATTGAGAGAAAGCTTTTCAAGAGATCCTGTACAAATATTATTTAATCGAGTTCTTAAGTAATTTCATTTTAGTTCGATAAAAACAAAGCTATGGCTTTGGCAACGAATCTCTTCAGTAAGGATGAGTTGTACGCCGGCATAGATCGTGATAATGTAGACAGCTCCACTTGGTTAAGCACTAAAAAGGTACCAGCAAATAATTCCCCGGCTGTTAGCTCGTATGTTTGACACCATCAACGCAATTCCTTTACACAATGACCCCTTTTCCTTTCAGAACTCCTTCCTCAGAAAATGTACACGTTAGCAAAAAGAAGAAACATCGCAAGCGAAAAGGAAAATTACCAAAGAACTATGATCCTAAAGTCGCAGTCGATCCTGAACGTTGGTTACCAAAGTACGAAAGGGCTGGGTTTAGGAAGAAGCGCGATAGACGCGTTAAAGATGTTATTAAAGGTTCTCAAGGTACCGCATCTGGACAAGCGGAATTATTGTAAGCTATCGTAGTTTATTTAAACTTGCATCCAGCTTTAATGTTTTTGGATTATTACAGTGATTTCTCCGCTAAAATCGCAACTGATTCTGATCAGCAAGATAGTCCACGTGTAGAACCTTCTCCAGCTTCTAGTAAACAGCAGCAACAACAACAACAACAACAACAACAGAAAAGCAAAGGGCAGAAGAAGAAGAACAAAAGAAGATAAGACATAGTTTTGTGTTATTTACTTTATTTAAGATACTTAAACAAAATATGTTTATATAAACCTTTGGTACAGCGATATGATTTACATTTACCTTTTTTTGTAATACAATTTGATGTATAAATAAAAAAAATCTCCAAACTATACAATTGTTTTTCTCTTCTTTCACATAAATACATATTTAAATGAAAACATTTTATCCAGGTTACCCGCTAATATTTCAAGTTTACGGCGAGGCCAATTAACAACAGGCTAATATTTTAAAAAAAATGAAAAATGCTTTCCAGAGAGTTTTAAAACTACCACTAAATTGTTTCAAAGTATGGCAAAACTTAAGCCTTCCTCACCAGTGCACGTTTTAAAAAAGTTTTGAAGATTATATTTAAGAATGTTTTGTACGTATTTAAATGGCTGATGTCTATATTTAGAAGCAATTCCTGGAAAACAGCAAAAATCATTACATTCTGGGCTAGCGCATGATAGTTGCAAACTTCCTCGATTGTATGGAATCAAAATTCGACCATATACGCATATCTTGCAAGGTTCATTTGAGGGGGCGCAGTCGCTGAGGTTTAACCTTGGCATGCGCTAAGATATTTGCGTAACCAAGGCGAACAGGTGCTTTCGCAAAGAATCTCCAGCTCAATCGACTAGTCTTCCTTTACCGACGCATAAATTCGATTACCAATCAGAACGGTGATCACACACTGAAGGACAGACGTGCGAACTAGACACTTGAACATCGGCATACGGTCAAGGTGTCGAGTGTATTTGAGAGTTATGTCGGTTTTTAACTATGGGAAAGCTTAAGTGTGCATGATAAAAGGTAAGATATGTATGTTTGATGTGGATATCTCCCTGTCCAAAACATAATGTTAAACACAGATCAGAAAATCAATAAAATCACACGATTTATTTAAATAACTTAAACTACACTCCTTTTTACGTTTATGCCTCTGTCACTTATTGTCTTCTTCTTAAATGTTAGATTAGAAGTTATTTACGATACCATTTACTTTCGCGTTGGCCCTTTTATTCAATTGCTTAGATTTGAACGCGGTCTCAAGTAAAAAATGCTCGGTAACACCAGGCCCGTCAAAATTATGATTTAAAGTCCTATTTTCTGTTTTAATCTCAGGCAAAAACGCCAAAGAATCCTGTTTGTGCCCGCTCTCATTTGTAACCACGGATGATGACAGACCAATCGTATCAATATCTTCATAGGGGGTAACCCTATCTCCAAGATCGAAATTTGCACGTTTCTCAGAAATTCCGTAGTTTATGGGGGGCCCATGATTCACCGCGGGAGTACCATATGACGTCAAAGCCCCGGGAGTCTCGTAACTAGTTGCTTGGGAATTGTATTGTAAAGGGTGTGGCTTGTACGTGACCGGGATTTCATATCCCGAGCCAATTGAATTGAATAGAGGCCTATCGTAAGTGTAACCCCCAGCATCGTAAGATGAACCGGCGTATTCCTGATAGAAATATTTATTTCCCGAGACGGGTGTGGCATGTGTATAAGGTGACGATACGTAGGTATCCTGTACAGGCGCCCCGTTATATCCAGAGGAACCCCCGTAACTTTCCGAGGGTGATCCATGTGATATTCCGTTACTACTAGGTAATGGACTGGAATTTATGGAAGTTTCGTAAGCAGCTGAAGGCCCGCTATAAGTGGGCACATACCTGGATGCTGGGGCCTTGTAACTTACAAAAGGTGAATTATGTGTAGATGGAGGTGGTGCGTATTTCGGAGATGGAGCAGGTACCCCATAGGTCGAAGAAGGTGGTACTTCATAAGAAGGTGAAGGTGGTACCGCATAAGAAGGTGACGGCGAGGTCCCATAAGAAGGTGAAGGTGGAGTGCCATAAGAAGATGAAGGTGGAGTGCCATAAGAAGATGAAGGTGGCACTCCATAAGAAGATAAAGGCGGTGCCTTATAAGGAGATGAAGATGGCCCCTCATAAGAAGAAGAAGGTGGTGCTCCATAAGAAGAAGAAGGTGGTGCTCCATAAGAAGAAGAAGGTGGTGCTCCATAAGAAGAAACTGGCGGTCCGTATATAGGTGAAGGCTGCCCGTAAGTAGGTGAGGGTGCTCCATAACTTAGTGAAGGTGCTCCATAATTACGTGAAGGTGCTTCGTAAACTGGTAAAGGTACTCCATAATTAGGAGATGGAGGTGTAAATACAGTAGAAGGCTTCCTGTACGATGGATAAAATTTATAATTCGGTGATGTTGACGGAAGGCCATATTTCGTTTGAGATACACCTACTGAGTAAACGGGACGGTTGTACCTTGGAGCACTATACACAGGCGCCGGGACGTCGTAATTGTACGAAGGACTCGCAGGACTATAGCTCGTGCTAGGTGGCGTATATATCGCTTTAGGTGGACCATATATTGGTTTCGGTGGACCATAAAGTGGTTTCGGCGGACCATAAATCGATTTCGGTGGACCATAAGCAGGTGATTTAAGGTATCCTTGAAACGATGCAGGAGGATGAATTGGGGGCTCCCGCTTGGTACGATTAGTATGATGATTCTTAAAATCTTCCGTGGTAACAAAAGACATCCAGAATACTAATATCTAATTAAAATAAAAAGCTTAATTAATTTTAACAAATCTATAATAAATTAAATGTACTTACTAAAATAGATCTAAATACTTTCATCCTGATGATCACTACACTCTAATAACGTTCGTGAGAATAAGCTGGTGTAACTTTGTAGGTCGACTTTTAAAACTACACTACACGAGTTTACTAAAGATTCCTCCCATGTGCACCTTCCAATAGGTAATAGTGCAGAAGAGGAGGTACAATCTATGCGATGATAAACATATTACACGAAACAACCTACATACTCTACTCGTGTTTACTATTTCGGAAAAAATCATTTTTGTTCGTCTACATTTCCTCAACTACGAGAGTTAGATTCGCGTTCGGAACAAATTAAAATACAGTAATAGTAGAAAGTTGAATCACGAAGAACAAAATGAGAATTTTCACTGAATTCTAATTAAGATTAATTATGGACAAAAAAAAGTTATGGTTAATAAAACTTGATAGTTTGCATTAAATAATATTCTACGAGAAAATACATTCATAGCTGTAATTGTTTTACTTTCCAACATATCATACATCCAACATATAAGATTATCCTAGTCCAAATAGTTTTAAAATGTTTTAAACTTCAAAATATTAAATTTACTTCAATTTTAACCCAAAGTTATGTCAATTAATGCATTATAATAGAATTAAAATATTTTGGTAACACGATTAAGAAAACGTTACTACTTTAGTATAAAATATAATATTTAAAACTTAATACTAAATCAACTTTCTATTATTGATTTTTCAAAAAATCTGCAAAAATCAAAATGTAAATAATATTTATTTTACTAACAAATTTTAAAGGCTAGTGACAATTTTTTCTATCCAAGTGCCATTGGGCAATCCTTGTATATTTTTACTATCCTTATATTTAACTCAGGGCTATAGCTATAATATTCTGGAAAGTTGGTAAAGTTTTAAGAATCTTGTTTAGCAAATTTTTAAAAATATTTTGATAAAGATTAATAGTCAAGCAAAATATATTGAAACGTAGAAAATGCTCAAAAATACTCTGTTCTAGAAAAAACATGAAACCATGAAATTTATTTGATTGACACACGTTTTTTGATTTTTGAGAAAAAAAATAATTCTCTTGATCTTTTAAAGCTAAATCGTTAATACTATTATTTATTGTCAGTTTATATACATACAGGTGCCTTAAAATAGTTAATAATTAAGGAGTATTATCATGTCCTTCCATCACTTTTTTTTCTATTTTACCTCCATAAAGCCATATAAAATGTTATTCAATTGTTGAAAATAACCCAAAGAAAATTGTCTGTAATCAAAATTTTTCAAAACTAAACCCTAGGAACCGGTAAATTTAAGCAAATTTCGCTTCGAAAGAGCAAAGTCCAGAAAGAAGATCTCCTCTTGTTTGGTGTTGTATGATCCGGCAATTGTTGCTGTAGATAAACAAGCCATGTGGACAACAGACAATTTCATTTTTAAATAGATAAGTTAATCAGGCGCTCAGAAGGAAATATCATTACATTAAAGTTTGTCTTATTAACGTACCTGCTATTATGGCTTCAACATTTTAATTTCTTCAGCTTGCAAATCAAATCATTTCTTGATCTTTTAACATGACACCTGAGATAATTTAATTTTTATTTTATCCAAATATTAATAAATGTTACGTATATTTATTATACAAAGAAGAAAGAACGTAAATTAACTAGGTACATACGTTTAATCGCTTAGAAAATATAGAGATTGAAAGTGGGACGTGGGAAACTTCTTTAAGACTTAAAGCTTTAAGACTGAAATATTTTGAATAAAAATGCATCAATTGACGTATCTTTAAGATGGACAAAAAAAAATAAAAACAATTATATATTATATATAAAAAAATTGCCAACAAGATAGGATTGACTAGATTAATTCCTTTCAAGTACAAATGTAGGTTCCATATCTACCAGACTATGAAAATAATGTTGCATATCAATGGAAATAATGATATTGACGGACGGAGATAAAAGAGGTCTAATGACTAATGAATGCGACTGGTTTCGTGCTTGGAGTACATCTTCAGCTACTTTACTAAATTCTGGTCTGGAGATGTACTCTAAGCACGAAACGTTAATAATCCTCAAATATACTAAAACTTTGTGAGAAAAAGACTTTTTTATTTTGCTGTCATTCATGTCCGCTTTTTATTTTTATTTTTTACCTGTTCTTTGAAAAACATTTTATGTTACAATGTTCAGAATTGTATTTAGTTCAGCATTTATTTTCCCTTGTCTTCGCATGCTTTTCTGGCATATGTATATTATTCTTTGCATACTAATTTTTTTAGGTTATCTTTCAATAAAAATTTTTAATTTACGTTTGCATGTTATTCTCTTTATTTTTTAGATTTATGTCTACTTCTTGAACTTGCGCGTTTATTTTGTTCACTTTATTTTTTGGTTTGTTTTGACTTATTGTATGCTTTTTGCTTTTTTCTTTTTGCGGTAATTTAGAATATTTATTATGTTTTTTTGGCTGATCATTATCATATTACATCATATTATAATATTATTTATTTATTTATTTATTATTATTATTATTATTATTATCATTATTATATATATTTATTTATTTATTTATTATTATTAACTATTACTATTATTGGTCGCAATCGTAGAAATGTGCAGATATTTCAACAAATTATGTGGTTAAAGTATTTTTAATTAGATTCTCTAATCCATATATGTTTCTACGTCATTGTTATTATTATATAAATAAATTAAATAAATAATAATAATAAGATGATGATGATGATTATTATTATTACTATTATTATTATTATTATTATTATTATATTTCCATCCTTTATTATGAACAACTTATTGTTTAAAATGATAATAGCATATCACTGCTATACAGGGCTTACTGTAACGACAGTTGACAACGAAAAAAATGTAAAGAAAAAAAGACAAAAAAAATTAAATTTAAATCTAGATGAGAAAAATGTCTATTAAATAATTAAATATCAACATTGTAGGATTGTAAGTATATCTATTAGTGTTCTATAAGAAGAGAAATTAATATTTTATCTTTATCAATTATATTTAAAGTAAAATTAGAGAGAGCTTGTAATTGTTACGAATATCTATTATACTCTAATACTCTTACCAATGGTAAGATCGAAAAAAAAGAATGACATTTTTTGAAAAAAAGACAAAAAAAACGTTATGTTCTCGTTATACAATTGGAACTAATCCACAAGACTTTTTTTTTTCAATTTCCCCGTTAATTTAGTGACACATTGTTGCTGAAATCGAGGAAATTTAAAAGATATTAAATGGGAAGCTAATTAAATACAGGATTCTATCTTACATGCGTGTCTCTTAAATATTAAGGTACGTTGAAATGAAACAACTTCCGAGTTATTTATAATTATTATTAAAATTAGTGTTTATATGTGTTGTATTCTTGAAATTAATAAAATAATATTATAATAATAACGAAAAATAGAGTTTAAGATATTAAAAATTAAGAATAGATGATAGGTAATCAAAAAAACAAAAAAAATGTTGTTCTCCTACAATTTAATAATTTCTAGCTAATCCATAAGATTCTTTTTAATTTCACCATTTTGATTCAGGTTGGTAGTTCTTTTGTATGTCCTTTATTACCGGAATTACCAACTGCAACCATCCGCGAAATTTAAAAAATATCAAATGGATGTTAATTAGATATAAGCTTTTATCATACGTATATTTAAGATAGATATTTCTAAAATATTAAGATATATTAATTAAATTCTACAAATTGTAAAATTTAATAACTTCTCTTTAAAATAATCATATCAATAATTATATAAATAAAGGAAATATAAATGTAATAAATAGAAAAAATCGTGCTATTAAATTTGAAAGAAACAAATTGGGTGATATTTTAAAACAAGAAATTATTCCTTTTTCACATACTCTTTACAGATATATGTGATTATTGCATTACTATCACACAACAAAACGTCATTAACAGATTCTAATTTAAATATATAGCTCAAAGACTTTTTTTGTAATTTAATAGAAAGTAGATATTTGTAAAATTCAATGTATTCTTAGACAGCATAATCATATAAGCTTTCCCCAAATTTTACTTTCATTTGGAATTTGGATAAAAAATATATATATCAATATTTATCGAGTCAAATTCCAGGTTAAAAATAAATACTGTGATTGATTTGTGATAAAACTAACCAATCAGGGATTCTATTTTTAACATGTGATTAAAAAAATACAATAAGCAGTGGCGGTGGGTGATGACGTGGCGGGGCTTACTTCCCTTGCATTGTTCTATCCAACGGAGATGCACGAGGAGGTCGAGTTGTCGTGTGCAACCGTTGTAAGGCAGTAGCGTAGATAAATTTAATTTGGTTTTTGATATAATTATAACAGGAATTAACTATGATGTACTTTTAATATGTTTTTAAATCTACAGAAAGATCTTTCTGTGTCATATAAAGCGACCAGTGCGAAATGGCACTATGCAACTCAAATTTTTTAAATATGTTCGTAATTTTGTTTCGCATCCTTTCCCCAATCTATCCTTCTATACTTTTTATATTATTCGACATTAAAGTTTTACTAATATTAAATTTTTATTTTCTGACGACTTAGTCAATTTGGTTACGCTTGAAATGTTAATGTCAATAAATTCTAATTGCTCAAGCAAATTTTCGTTCACAATTAATGTTTGAGATATTATAACATTAGCAGCATTATGTTTTAACTTCAATGCAAAAGTTTTAAAAATATTAAAGTTTTGTGCATAAAAAAATGCGGCTTTTATGTACCCCATAGGTCTTGCCGGCAAATATTCGGCAAAATTTCCTTATATGACTTTATCAATGACGAACTACATCCAACACCGTTGCTGATAAATTTAATTTATCGAAAATAAATTGGAAATTTTATCCAAAATCCATGATATAAAACTACCTCTTTTATATTTTAAATCTTCTCTGGTAATTTTAACAATCATTATTATTGTTATGGTCTCTAAGAAGATAGCTGCTTACTGTTTCTAACTTAATATCTTTACAAAATAATAATATTCAATCAAAATACTGGTTTCAATTTTAAAGAACCTTGACATCATATCACATTTGCAGATCCTATCGATGTCTTCTTGTTTTTGGTGTTTAATTGATAGTAGAGACTACAGATATTTTTTGGTTTGATATGGGGTGTGATCTTCGATGTCGTTAAACGATGATGTGATTAATAGAACCAAATTACCAAAAAAGCTGAGATCATAGCAATAAAATATGTAATTTTTATATATTTTTTGTGCTGAAAATACCATAAAATAGTGTAGTATTTATGTGAAATTTTGTCTTGATGTTATTCGAGTTTACGCAAAATATTTTCCAGAAAATGTAGTAATCATCGGGAATTTAAGCTTCTATACATAAAAAATTAATATCTACTGCATGCATGGCACTAACAAAATAGGAATTTTTGGATCATACATTATTCTTAATAAATGTATATATATTGTGTAATATTCAATGTTTCCAATAAAACATATTCGACAAAAAAATATTCCTCTTCATTAAATTAAATTAATTACATGAACGAAATGAAAGTAGAATAGTCATATATGCATATTTAATAAACATAAAATTGCAATTTCACCACATATTTTTTCAGAGCACCATGAATTGGGACGTTAGCTTTTACTTTTACTTACAAACGTATTATTACGTACATCTTTTGTAATTGAAGAAATGTAAGATAGAGACCCATATGTTGCATAAAAAAATTAATCAATATGTGCAAATTATTACATAATTTCTATTTCTATTTTCCTTTTGATAACGGTAAGCTTTCTAAAAATATTTTATATGCACAAATAATGTTATTTTGCAACCAGAAAAAATTGTGAAATTTTCTTGATCATACTTAAATACTATTTAATACGTTAATTTTCAGGTTTAAAAAATCCTTTAGTTTCTTAATGATTCCGTTAAATTTCCACATATTACATTCAAATTTCCCACTGAACATTTTTAAAAGAAGGTATTAAGCCTCGTTTCCAACCAGAGGGCGCAGCAATCGATAATGATACCCCCCCTCGCGCTTTATTTTGACGTTACTTCTCGCAGCAATCTGCTTTATCGATAGCAGTTCTTTTCTCGTTAGCTTTGTTGCTGTTCACATATGTTGACATCATGAAGGTGGGTATTAAAATTAGATAAAATCCTGTTTTTGTAAGTAATACTAGTGAAACACCAAGAAAAATTTAGTAATGAAGCGATTCCAACGAAAAATCAGCGTTTTTCGTTAAGGATGAATCAAATACAAACAGATAAAAAAAGTTATTAATTTTTACATGTTACTGGCGTGCTCTTTGATAATACAGTTATTTCACGCTTGCAGATATCAATTTCGTAGCCTATAAGCGTATAGTTTATGAAATTCATTGCTAGAATTTTTATTTTATTGCATGTATTTGACTAATTTTGAAGGTATATGAAAAGTAGCTAGTTTTACAGGTTACTGGCATGTTATTTATCGATGAACATGTTTTACGCTTGCAGATATCAATTTCATAACCTACAAGCGTATAGTTCATCAAATTATTTCCTAGAATTTTTATTCATGACTAATTTTAATCAAAAACAATCTTTATTTTTGTTTCCATTTTTAGCTAAACATTTCGTACCCGGCAACGGGATGTCAGAAATTAATTGAAGTAGTGGACGAACACAAGATTCGTATATTTTATGAAAAACGTATGGGAGCTGAGGTTGAAGCTGATCCACTAGGTGATGAATGGAAAGGTTATGTTTTGAGAATATCGGGAGGAAATGACAAACAAGGATTTCCTATGAAACAAGGTGTTCTTACAAATGGTATGTTAAAGATTAACCACAAAAAACTACTTTAACTACGAAAGAAATTAACATATTTCAGGCCGTGTACGTCTTTTATTATCCAAAGGACATTCATGCTACAGACCACGACGTGATGGTGAAAGAAAAAGAAAGTCTGTCCGTGGCTGCATTGTAGATGGAAATCTAAGTGTGCTTGCCTTAGTTATTGTTCGTAAAGGTGAACAGGTAATATTTTCCCAAATTATATTTTTCCAATTAATCTCGATTAACTTTTAGGAAATCCCTGGTTTAACCGATAACCAAGTACCTCGTAGATTGGGACCAAAAAGGGCATCGAGAATTCGCAAGTTATATAACTTAAGTAAAGAGGACGATGTACGTCAATATGTCATTAAACGTCCACTGCCGCCAAAAGAAGGAAAGAAACAACGTTTTAAGGCACCCAAAATTCAAAGGCTTATTACTCCATCTGTTCTACAGGTAATTTTCATTTTTCTTTGTTTTTATTTTGTTCTACACCATGTCACAGGCAATTTTTTAGAATAGAATAAATTCTTTAAAATGTTCAAGTGCATGGTAGAATAGGTACTGTTTTGCTTAGTTGTGTTATAATTTTTCATATTAATACAAGATATAGAACAGTAACATTTTAAAGATTTATTTATGTAACAAAACCTGAACATGTGTCTGTTCTACTGTGTGGTGTGAGTGACTAGATGGACTCTTTTTCAGGTTCAATAAGTTTGCATTCTTTTTTGTATAAAAAGCTTCGTAAGCATCTTAATTTAAAGTGTCGTAATTTAATATTATGTCTAATTTCATTGTGTTGTATCACATTCTACCAAAGCGGTATTGAGCTATGTGTTCTTTAATTCTAGTGCCTATCGCACACTATAAAGTTGTTTCCAAATAATTCTCATGTATGTTTATATACTGCTTGTTAGGCAAAATATCTGTAATCAATTTAATTTAATAAATTGCTTTATATCTAACTAAAGAAACAAATGTTGTAATAGGGACATTCTGCGAAACTATTTCTTTGAATTTTAATTTTATTTGATAATATACAATCATGATTATCCAGTGTTTCATCATCTGTTTAAAGAAAAAAATTTATAACACCATCCTAATACATATACGTTGTGACTTTCGTATTCAATGTACTGAAAAGAAATTAGTTTTATTATAGTAATCATATTTTTGTATCTTTAAGTTAATTATTAGAAACTATCAAAATATTCAATTAATACTGAAATAATTATATTTCCAGCGAAAACGTCATCGTTTAGCACTCAAGAAGAAACGCTGTTTGAGGCGTAAAGAACAGGCAGACAACTATGCCAAGCTGTTAGCACAACGTAAGAAAGAATCAAAGGCTCGCAGACAAGAAGAATTGAAAAGACGCCGCTCTGCAAGCATGCGCGATAGCAAATCGAGCAATCAGAGTTCTCAAAAATAATTTTTTTTTACTTCATACACGCTGTATATTAATTTATATAGAGAGCCTATAATAAATTAATTACTCGGGTATCTTGGTTACTTTCTTTTTTTTTATATATTTGCATTCTTTTTTTAGACAAAAACGCAAGCCACTAGAGCTGTTAATGTTCTTTACATAGCCATTCATTAACAGTGTGAGGAGCCTTGCAAGAATAAACTTGTAAAAGTTGTTACTGGCTTGGTATTGATCCAGGCTAGAGGCATTTTTACAAACACATAATTTCCGTGTAGATTCCATTATATGCTTGTCTACAATTTCCGCAATTTGTCTTAGATATCCTCAAAATGCTTTTCCTCTTTAATCATTATGAACATCGAACATTTTGTCCGCTAGGTTTGAAGCATTGGAATCTTCGTTATATCTTCCAGAGGTGAGTTCATTATTTTCTGTTGTCTTTAGATGTTCTATACATGTTTTAAATGATGATAAGTTTTATTATTGGTCTTCTTTTCCCATCTGAGAATAATGTTGATAAACATAATCTGATTATCTTTTTATTTTGAAAATATTGATGTATATGAAAATTCAACATTTTGCATTTTGCATTTTTTTTCTTCAAATTGCAGGTTCGTTCCTCTCCACTAACAAATGGAATAAACAAAGCAAAGCGTTTGTTGTGTAATTTTCATTAATGTGTTCATAGAAATATTTAATAAATATTTTAATGAAAAGTAAGCGTTTAAATTAATTAATAATAAAAATAAATTTAATTTAACATTCTTTAAGTTGATGCAACATACGTATATGAAGGTGTTTTTTAAATGCTCTAAGCTATGATCAAACAGTTCAAAACACGTACAACACAAACAGGATCAACTCAATGGGCGCGGTCAGGTAACAGCTGTTTACTTGCTCCATAAGCTGTAACAAAAACATTTGAAATGCTGCCAAACGATTTTGTTGCTACACACTGTTCTTTAACAAGAATAAGGTTATGGTTGTATGGTGTCGCCACGAAATCTTTGGTGGCAATGTTGTCCACCAGTTGACACTCAATAGTTACAATTTCTCATTCAGGAAACTCGCCGCACGCAACAATTGCGTCGTCTGAACCCCCCCAGTACAACTTGGTACTACAATGGTACAATTTCCTAATAAAAATGTATTTTTAAATAACAAATTCAAGTAACAGCAAAAAAACCTGTTGCTGTGGCACTCCGCATTTTGTGAAGGAAGCATTTTTGGGCTGAAAAACCTTCGATCACATCGATATCGACATACCGTCGCAACTACCTTACCTACTCCCTTCCCGCTATACTTCCGGTTATATCGAAAGTCACGCCAACTTTGATATTATAAATAGAAACCTATATTTTTTTGTAGCATTTTTAGATTATAATAGACATTTTAAAGCCAATTTTATAAAACATCTTGTCTATCGGTTGCCGGTTTAGAATTATTTTGACTTATGAAAAAAAAGCAAAAAAGTGTATGATGCATTAGAGGCATGTAACAGCTATACAGTAAAAGGTATAAAGCCTTTGTACCTCTAGTATTTAACCAAGGCATAAAAAGTAAACAAAATTATACAGTGTGGCCCATAACTTCGGGTTGATTTGGCATAACTTCTTAGTACCAACAGTTTTTTTTTAAACTAAAGTGTTATACTTATTTCTATTCCTTTTACGATTAGTGATTTTCAGAAAATGTAGTTTTGAATTATTATTGTAAAAGAAGCGTTTGAAAGCACCGATCTTGAACAAAGAAAACATCATATAAATAAAACAACCGGAGTTTATAACAGAATTTGTGTTTGTAAGCGAACGGAGGTCATATACAACATTTATACATAATACATACAACATTTCGTTTCTGATTATCTTGTATTCAATAAATTTGTTTTCTTTTTATATGCTTTTAAAATTAAAATAGTTTTTCACCGCCTACTATTAACTAATAATTGAATTATTATTTAATTAATAATACCTATCATTAAACATTATACTCAGTAAACGATCTACCTCATAAAAAGAATGAGCTGGTGCGCCATCCATTTGGTACCAGCAATCTCTCTAACAGAGGCAATTACTGTATATCACCCACTATTTAGTAGCGCCAGTTGCGTCTATTAGCAATACCCTCTCTGGTAAATTTGGATTCGTCCTAATATTCGCTCGCAGAAAGCGAGATGGGAAACTTCATCGCCAGGATTAAATGCTTGCACGATGTTAAAGGCATATGCGTGCATTTTATGTATTGATGAACATGCGTTATTTCCTCAGGAGTATGGAATTGTGAAGGTGGCTGTGAAAGTAAGCTAATACGATTAATATATAGTTCTCATCCTGTATTATAGGTTTTGGCATTTGCTTATTATGCTTGCATTGTCCGGCAAGTAAAAAGTTTTCTTGAATTCTTCAGAAATGTGTCCTACTAATAGCGGCAAATGAAGATATCGTTCAAAGTTATAAGCAAAATTCGGCCAGTTCTAAAAGTTCTATAAATTTAAGATGTCTTCTATAATTATCAAAATGGTTTTCCATTTTTGCTAATGCAATAAACAGAACAACACAGACCAAGATAATTTGACATATCACTTGAGTGTAAATCAATATTTTTTAGTAATGCTTTCTAGTCCTCACAGCCTACTGCGTGCCAATTTTTCAAGAAAGTGCTGATTTAAAACATTTTTTGAAAATCACAATCACTATAAAAATACTTGTAGCTTTTCGATAGAGAATTCAATTCTACATCACATGGTGTAAAAATATACGGGGCGTTCCATTTGAAAAAAAATACTTTTAGTACTAAGAAGTTACGTCAAATCAACCTAAAGTTGTGGGACATCGTGTATAGTTTTGTTTACTTTTTACGCCTCAGCTAAATTGTAGAGTATACCTGTACCCTCCACAATTCATATAAAAGCTTTCTTTTACTGTATAGCTGTTACACGCCTTTAATGCATCATATTTTTTTTTGCTTTTTTTCACAAAAGTCAAAATAACTAAAACGGTAAGATGTTTTATAAAATTTGCTTTAAAATGCCTAGAAAATCTAAAAATGCAACAAAAAAATGTAGGTTTCTGTTTATACTATCAAAGTTGGCCACGACCTACGATGTAACCGGAAGTGCGACATTGATAAAGTTATTTTTTCTAGATAGATCATAGCTAAGTATGCTTAACTCCGAAGTTTCAAAATCGAGATATCAATACAAATTCAAAAATTTTAATGTACATTCATTTCTCAATGTAGAATGTCTCTAAGCAAAGAGATACAATGTAACGGGCATTCTGCTACTATAAATCATTCTTTCGTTGTCACTTTTATAACTAGATTACTGTAAGACACCTCACCATTAGGGTTAAGAAACAATAAAAAACTCAGTCTCTGAAAACGTTTTGTGTTACAATCGGAAAAGTTAAAAAAACACGATGGAAATTCCCAAAAGATCGAGCTCTAGCGCCTCAACCGTACCAGACAAACAATTATTCTTTTCCTAGATCGTTTAACTTTTTCAAGCCCTCATTTAACGGATCGACGTTCTTGATTGAGTAGTTATGAAATTAGAAGAAAATTTTCAAAAAATGTTACGAATTCAAAAATGTTTAACGTTAATATTTCTGATAGATTTTGACCCGCCCAATATAAAAATCCAGTTTGCTTGGCGATCTTTCCAACGGTTTTTGATATATCGCAGCTTGAAGGTTCGCAATTTAACGTTCTAAAATCGCCTCCATTTCTAGTTATTTGATACGCAAGTTAAGCGTTTTTTAAAGCAAAAAGTCACATTTTTATGTTCAATAAATGGTCTAGGATATCTCCAAATAATTTCCGTCAGAAAATACGACAATCGAAAATTTCGCTTGAATTCGAGACGGTTTATTCTACTTTTCACTTCAAGGATCTCTGAAGATTTTTGTACGATCAACGAAAGCTTCATTAGAGTGTTTATTTATGAAAAAGAACCCGTAGAATCGGTTTCTTCGGCAATCTTACTTTTTGAGTTACGCCCCGACGATAATTTCCAAAATTTCTACGAGCTCTAGCGCCTTAATCGTATTAAATAGAGGGTTACCTCACTTTAGATGGATCCAGCTTTTCCAGATCTTCAAATAAACCCTCATTTAACCGTTCAACGTTTTTGATTGGGAAAAGCATATTACGAAATTAAAAGAAAAATTTGAAGGGGGTATCTATTACGAAAATGAATTCGAACATTATTTAAAGTGCATAAAAATAAAATGATTTTGTTCTGTAAATTTTTACACGTGTTTTTTGTTTAGCATTCCTTTAATTATGACTAATTATAAGATTTATAAAAACTATTGATCTTGTGCCTAAGAATCATTAAATTATTACTCAATTTAATACTAGATAAATTTTAATTTTAATTTTAGACTTACAAATAAAAATGCCGTGAACAAGTATGTACCTACATATAATACAAACGGGTTAATATAAGCTGTAAAAACAAGGCAAAATAAAATTATGAACTGTCCTAAACATGCATATATGGTAGTGCAAGCAAGGCAATAATCGTGCGCTATATAACAATAATTTGCAATAAAATACCAATTTAGTTGGACCAAATTCTTTAAAATATAAACATTTCGTAGCCATTTTCAATGCCCACATTCATATATTACCTTTACAATACTCATAAAAACATCGGATTAAAGAATACGCAGGGTAAATAACTGATTACAATAACGATGTTAAAACAATAGCATTTTTTAAATATACTTTTACAGTTTACTACAGTAAACTGTAATACCGATTGGTAGCGGGTATAACATCCGGGTGCGCAAATAACTCGAAATTGTTTTTTTTTGTATCGATATTTTATACGATTAATACTATTTTTATTTTATCTGTATTAATAAAATGTGCTAAAGCAAAAAGTATTAATATTTCAGTTTAAAGTTCATGTTACTTACCGGTTTCCTCGAGTCGACATAATGGGTGTATATGATCACTTTGAAAATTTGTCAAATTCCCCTATTTTGCTTAACAATTTTTATTTTTAGTACTTACCTCACTAATAAATTTTAAGTACATATTTAATGGTAAGACGTCAGGTTCGTAAATTGAACACAGCGAAAGATATAAGTACACACATCCATTTATTCAAACTATTTGTAACCATTAATACAATAAAAACTCAACATCAATATTCCTTCATTTATATTAAAAAAAATCAATATTTTATAAAATGAAGTGACGTATTTATCACATTAGCTTTTTATTCTAGCAATAAAAAAATTAACTTAATACAGTAATTACTCACAAAGTAAGACATATCACGATTAGCTTTAAACGGATATAGATTGAAAATAGAAACTCGGTGAAATTATTCGAAATTAATTTCACCTTATTTCTCAAGAGAATACTTTGATTCAAAGATATGGCGCAGACAGTATTAGTGATTTAATCTATATACGTATAAGCTAAAAATGTTTAACGTTCATAGGAAAATAATAAAAATATAATAAAGTTTAAAAATATTAACAGAAAAAAAAAAGTTGTCGCAATTAAAAAATGAATCAAAATCGATTTTCATTGTTTCAAGCGGGTTTTAAGTAACGGTGGTGGTTAACATCTATAACATCATTCAGTATTACAATGAGTATTTTTTTAATATAAAGAAATAGAAACTCAACCTCATTACTGTATATATACAAGATGTCTCTTAAGTCATGAATAAAATGAGAGGAGATGATAGAGAAAGTTGCTTATATCAATGACTTAGAAACACCTAATACATAACCTGCCACTACGCTATGGAGGAATCAAAAAACGAGAAGGCCGTAATTAGAACAAATATACATACATCTACACATATATATATATAGCTATATATATATATATAACATGTATACTTTTTTAAAAATTTTCACTAGCTATGTACAAAATTTAACTTAAAATAATTTACACCGATTTCTATAAATTAAGAATACGTTACATCGGTTTTCTTTTTAAGGACGATGTCCTTTACATTTAAATGAGCAACTTTCTCTTTGTGCTTCGGAGGTATTGACTGTTGGCAGAAACGTTTGAATGCCTCCAATTCCCTTTCATCGGCATCAAGGTCATCTTCTAAAATATCCTTCGGAGCAAAAACACTTTCTATAAAGTAAAAAATTCTTAAGAAAAACCACGTGTTAGTTTGATTCTAAACATACCGAATGGCCAATCATCCTTGTCAAAATTAAACTTCTCCGCGTTATTACTCGATGAACCCCCGGTAGGTATTATCGAGACGTCAGCCGTTTGACAAGATTTCTTATTTTCCCCATCGGTACTAGAAGAATTCTTATTAACCTTAGTAATCTCAATCCCGGGTAATCCCCATAGGATATCATGTGCACTCAAACCAGATTTTGAAGTATCCGACGCGTTGGTATGGACAAAAGAAGCAGAGCTCTCGCCGTAAATACTATTTGAGTTAGGGGGCGTTGAATATAGAGGATCTTTTACGCTATTTTCAGTGTGAACACCACTAGCAGCATTGATATGGTTACTATTATAATTAGCGTTGGTGTTAGGTAAGGATTTTCCTTTATTTTCTGCTTCCGGGATATTCTTCACTTCCGGGGTTATCACCGGCTTCAATTCACTAAGAAATTCACCCATAGACGGTTCTTTTTCGATAGGAATCTGCAAACACCGTGGTCTGCGTATTGTAACCATGCCATTTTCACCTTTTGTAATGGAAGCTTGTTCGTTAAAAGGTATCAAAGGGATATCGCTTTTTTCTACTAATTTAGTTTGTAAAGTATGGAATATGGGATTCTTCAAGGTCACCATGGTTGGTTTTGGGTCGGATTTGGCAGTTGAAGACGCTCCTGTGTTGTGACTGTGATTCTCTTGAGTTTGTTTCTTATGTTTCTTCTTCTTATTCTTCTTATTAGCATTGGCTGACAGGGACTGCTGGATTAACTTCTCAGTATCAACTACTATAACTCCGGATTTACTAACGGGCGGTACGTTAGGATATTGAGCTGGAGCATTTGCTGTTGAAGGTGAATTAGGTGCCGGTTTACATTTTAATGGTCCATTTACTTTTGTTATTGTTATTCCTAAAAAAAATAAAACATAATGAATCATGTTATGTTTAAACCGCGATAAAAATATATTAATTGTTAGGATGCTACAAACTGTAAGTTTATCCAAGCAAAGTTAGAAGGTATCCATGGAATAAAAGGAATGTCTACAATGCATACAAAAGCTTCATATGTTAATGCGACATATTTTTTGAATAATATTTTGAAAAAATATCGACATACCTGGAGGGAGTTTCAATGATGGTATATCGATTTCCAAGTCCTTAACCAAGTCCGATGGCGATTTTAACATTTTCTCATCAGTATTCTTTCCTGGTTGCTTATTCTTACTCTTCTGCCCATTTGACTTTTCCTTCCTAGCCATCTCTATGGTTTCTTTGCCTTTATGGAAGCTTTTATCCACAGCTAAAGTGACTTTTAATTCTTTTGTTGTAATTGAATTAACTGTAATATTAGATGGATTACCAGAAGTATTTGAGTTCTTCTTCTTTTTCTTCTTGTCGGAACTTGTTTCGGATACCTTCGCGATTTGCTCTTGAGATTTCGGTTTCTTTACATTATTGGTGACCTTATTGCTACTTTCTTTATTCATGGCAGTGTAATCACTAGCATGGCCGTTCACTAAAGTATACAAAAGCTTGTCTTGGTCAGGTGTTGAACCTTTTAAGGTGATTGTAACGGTGGGAGGAGAATTGTTGTTTTCTACAACCCGTTTAATCGTCACCATTGCCGGAATAGTCTCCTCCATCAATTCTGAGTCTGGATTATTTGCTTGAAGTTTCGTTTTAGCATTTTTCACTTTTGCTTTTGGATCATCTAGATTTTCAAATGATATAAGGTTATATATAACAAATTTAGAATCTATATAAGCTGTTTCAAACTCGCGGAATAATATTGCGGACTATTTACAAAGTCTAGGCTAAATTTGAAACAACCTTTACATAAGTATAAACTTACTTGGAAGCGGTGACTTCGACTTGGCCTTCTTATTCTTCTTAAGTTGACCAATTTGTTGTCTCGCAAGGGCTTGAGCTTTCAATATCTCTTCCTGCCTTCGTTTTTCTTCTTTTAAACGTTCTTCTTCGCGTTTCTTAGCTTCTTCTTCAGCTTCTTTCTTTAGCCTTTCTTGTTCCTAAAATATAATTTAATATGAATTGTATTTCTGACATCTGGAAGGATTACGTACCCTTTTCAGCTTCTGTCTAGCTTTTTTCGCTGCTTTTTTCTGAGCCATGGCGATTTTGTCAATGGGTTTATTTCCCTGTATAAAATCTAGCAAGCCATCAATATCACTCAGATCTGGCAAGTCATTTAAGCTTCTGGAGGAGACCACAGTGCTTTTAACTTTGTCGATACCTTTAGGATTATCGGCAATCGAGCTGGTAGGAGAACTTTTATCAGACGAATTGCCCAATACTTTAATATTGATGGGAACGCAATTTTGGCAAGACGTTTTGTTATGGGAACAGTTACATAAATTCGTTTGTGGTTCGCTAGGCGGGTTAGGATTTGGAGGAAGTTTAGTAACTAAATCGTTGTTCCTAACATTCCATGATGAAGTGCCATCGGAACTTGGAATTTTTGGCGTAGCACCGGTTTTCGTTTTCAGGTTCTCGTTAATTTTCTCCTTACGTTGGTTCAACCTTGTCCTCAATCGATCTCTCGTCTCACTCGATTTATGGGAATGAGTAGTCACATTCTAGAATAGGAAATAGTCTTAAAACATTGGTTAATATGAAACGAGAATGTCTTACAGATCCAAATACTTCACAGTAAGCACAATCACATTTCTTAGTCTCTTTTTGATGATCACACGATTCTTGACAAGTACTTTTCTTTACTCCTGTAGCTTGCGCTTCTTCTTTACGGCATTTGTGACCGCAAACATGTCCAGCACATCCGTTATCTATAGGTCTGCCATTCAGAGCACTCAATTTACTGGATCTATAGGTAGAAAATTAAATATACTAATATGACCTTTATAACAGAATCTAGTTTTATTACATAACAACCATTGACAAGCTTCTATTATTCTTTCTAGCTTATTAATACACGCAACAAAACCAGAAATATTAAATATTGGCCTTGCTTAAAATGTCAAAGCTTATATTGAGATCCAGATGAGTGTAATGTGTTCCGTTTGATGCGCCATTCAGAGAATTATATAGGCGATATTTCACAGTAATTGGTGGATTTCTTAGTGACAGCAATTCAAAATATGTACCCTAAATACAAATGCGCTAGGGATAGAAATATTGTCTTACATAGATTCTCATCAAATTTCAATAAACGGTAATAAGTTTTAAATTTATTGCGTATCCTTTTATGTGCAGCAAGAAAAAAACTGATTATAATTTTGAGAGAAAATAATTCCACAGCTTGAGATTCTTCGAGATGTTCAAATTGAAGTTAGCCAATTCAGAATTGCAGAAATAACCACTCTATTGCCTGATAATTTATTGATCATATTAGCTTACGTGAACTCTACAGAATTTTGGATCTTGTCCTCCTTTTTGATATCGAGAACAGGTTTCTTCATTACGTCACGTTTTTCGCTGACTTTCTTAGTTAAAGCAATATCATCCTTCCTGTTCCTTACGAATTCTTGAAACGCTGCTCTACAACTTTCCATTTCGTCGGAGAAATTATTCGAAGCAAAGATTGGTGGTTCGCTAGCGATTTTCATTACCGGCTCTTTATCGTTTTTAACCTGTCCATTAACATTCGAGAAATCGTTAGGCGAATTGCAGGCAATATTAAATACAGGTTCGCCAGGCGGGTCAACCGTAGATGAGAACTTCTTTGAAGTCTCGTTGAAAAGTTTGACGACAGGTTCCGAATCAGTGCGTAGCGGACATTCCAACATCCTTTTCGAAAGCGATTCTTTACTTAAATCATTATCACATTTTATTTTAAAAGTGTTGTCATTTACTTTAAATAACTGGGCATCTTTTGTCTTCGCCATGGTCTCAGATAGTACTTTGCAGAGTTTCATGGATGGCCTTTTCACTGGCATTCCTTTTTTCATCGACGGACTAGTAGATTGCCCTAAAAATGCATAATGATGTCATATCTTATAGATTTAAAACAAAAAAAAACCTACATTTATAGCTCTTTGTTAAATCAGCACGAGGTAGGTCACCATGTTCATTGACGATATGACTAGCCAAAAAATCTAAAGCAAGTACATCACGACAAATATAGCACATGACAATCCTATCATTAGGTCCAATAGACTGTTTAATCGGATTTGAAAATATTCCTTGTCTAAATTCAGCTGTCATGCAATCTTCACATATGCAATTTCCTTCTGGTGCTATTAAACGATCGGCAACATGCCACGTATCTTCAACGATCGCCAGAAAGTGACCCTCAAGTTCTTGGGTTTCCTGATTTAACCTCCTAGGATGTCAAAAATAATATTAACACAAAAATGTTTACCCTTTATAAACTCTTATCTTAGTATCCTACAATCCATAATACTTAGAAAGATGGGAATAACATTTTTCAAAGTAAGACGATCAAGGGAAAATTGGAATTTAAAAATATTGTTCTTGATTTCTATAAAACTTATTCTCCATCACTGTAGATATTACCCTTGCTAAGATATCTGATTATTTATATTATTATAAATCTTACCAGTGTTCACTGCTTCGTATAACCCAGAAATTTGTTTTCATAATCTTTGTAATCTCCTCGAACATTTTCCAATTCTTTTGTAAGATTTGAGATTCTTCTCTGCCACTTTTGTCACTAAAAATCGATCAAAACTAGAATTCCATTTACAATAATTGGGTATATTGAAAGTAAATTATACAATGGCAAACATCGTCTTCCTTTATAGATTATCGGTAACTTACCTATTACTTGATACCCTTCTCCTTTGTAATTCCCAATGGCGGTCCAAAACAGTCATATCGTCAATGAAGTTCTTATAGCCAACGATAATGTCTTGATTTGTAGGAAGATCAGCATCTATTATCTGAAAATGCACATGGATAACATTTTGACTAAACGCATAATAATTTCAATGAAATACCTGATTAAATAATGACACTTTACTTTGTACTGTAGCCACCATGAAGAAGTACTGAAAAAATATCCTCTGATGCAGGCAATACCAATTAATATTAAAACGGTCATTCATAAACTGATCAAATTCCGATAAAACTGTAGCAAGTCTAGTGGCAGCAGAACAAAAGGCACTATAATAAGATAATAAACCTGCAACAAACATATCAATTTTAATTTAATTATCCGTTTCCTTATAATAGCAATCTCTTACATTTGAGGTAGGTTACAGCATCGGCATTTGTAGTAATGTTCTCATAATTATCTCGTGCTGTCATAACATATTCTCTAAGTAACGTCACTATCCTCACGTAAAACTGCGTCCTGTCTTCAAATGATAAACTACCAAATATTTCAATCAGGAATAAATTATAAAAAAAAACTATTAAAAAAAGTTCTTACCTTATAACAATCTCGTAAATCTTTTTCACTAGCACATTAGGTAATGGTTCGTTATTGAGGCAAGGTCTAGATGATAAAAAGTTCCGATAAACATAATACATATAATGATGAAAAGCTATCCATTCCATAGCTTGTGGAGGCCGGAAATCTCTTAGCTCCTTGATAAAATTATATAGGATTCGATGCTTTATAACCTTTGATTCAGATTCATCAATGGCAGATTGCAAAGTATCCTTACAGGATTCCTAAAATCAGAAACTCTATACCTCAGATCAGCTTCTCTTAAAACACTTACATTTTCAAAGATTTTGTACATGTACTCATTCGGCCTTTCAAACAACCACTTTATGGTCTCTGGAGATCTGAGCAGATTGCAGAAAGCCGCCTCCTTCGACAGCGTACTCGTTAGGTTCGAATTTAATTTTGACTGAAAATGCTGCGCTCTAGAAGACATAATGCCCATGTTTGTAGAGTCAAATACAACACTCCTCAGGTTTTGTTTGATTAGCAGATCAATTGGAAATTCAAACATTATAACAATATTTATGTGCGATACGATTCTGCCACTAGAAGTGATGGTTTTGTTTTGAACAATCCACAATCGCACACTTATAACACCTACAAACTCACATTTGTAAAATGGAGTAGAAGCAAACTGACTGATGTGAAGCTAGAAGTACGTAAAATAACAATAAGAAAAGTTTTCTAATCCCGTAAAATTAAATTTTTTTAATTAAAGATATCCTATATAATTATTTCGAAACCATATCTCCTGTAAAATAATATATATTTCTTTAATTATCTATTGATGGTTTGTGAAATTTTCTTTCGCCTAACAAGAATTCGCTCTTAGTCCCATCTATGATCTCAGATTGGAGTAAAGCGCGGGAATTACAAAAAATAAATATAGAATCCTTTAAAAACGACAAAAAACTAACGAAAAGTTTCTACTTTCTACTTACAATTAGTTTAACAGATTTACATGCAACCGGTTTCGCGTAAAATCCTTCTTCCCACACTATTATTTAAATCTGAAAGCGTGATACAATTGTGCGGACGACTTCCTCGTGGATATCTCCACTTCGGCAACCCAAAATATATTTTTTTAAATGTTTATTGGTAATGGAAAGTACAAGGGGAAATAGGCTTCTTTTTAATGAAAATAAAACACAAGCGATTATTGGGCACATTTGCTACATTTATTCAACAATTGTTATGCTTGATAACAATTAAGATTATATATTATTAACATGCTTAACACACCAATGCTATATATATTCTAATTTACTATAATGTGACTTCCTTTGACGAAATTGATACATAATTTGCCATATTTTATTTAAACAAGCACATGAGAATGTTGTTTTCAAATGTAATGAATTGAGAAAATATCCTGTGAGGGTTTACCCCAAGTAAACACCAACTAAAATTTCGAAAAACCTTCTAAATGAGAAATATTCAGCATAGTGTCCAAAATACTTTTTCTTTAACTATACGTAGCAACATTATATAAAAATAAAGAACAGTACATAAACAAAGAGCAATCATCTTCAATAACATATCCTTACATATTTTAACTAACTGGTAAATATGTTCATATATTTATATAAACAAACTATATACATAAAAATTCTTAAAACAATAAACTAACAGCCTTTAATAAAAATACACAACGTAACATATAAAAGTGGCATAATTAGACTGAGAAAAAAGTGGTGTAGACCAATTTCTTTTCTTACTTTTACAACAAATGAGATATGATTCTATCATAATAAGTATACATTATGTGCTACATAAAATACCGTCCACTTTAAATAATGACTAGAGAAGACAAATTTTAGATACAAAAATCAATGGAATGTCAGTCAATATATATTTCCACAAAATAAATTCAGAATAATTATATATATATATATAGAGTACTCAAATTGCTTATATGTAGATTAAAAATAAATATACAGGAAAGGGAATATACAATCTAGATACTTGTAGGAGTTCACTTAATATCTTCTTCATCCTTTAACATTGCCTCCATTTCCTCTTCCCAGTTTGGGCTTTTCGAGGTCGTCTTCTGTTCGTTCACCACTTCGTAATCTTGGAGCTCTGCCTCCAGTTCTTTCTCCCATTCTTCTTCTATTCAAAAAGTTCAGGTATGAGGATAATAAGTAACAAAAAGAAAAAAATGGCATTTTATAAGTAACTGACATGCTTAGTGGATTTTCATTTCGGCATGAAATGTCAGTTAATTAGAAATGTCAAAGATAGAAATTAAACTTTAAAAAGAAAAATGAACTCATAAATTCGAAGAACGGAAATGGGAACGAAATCAAAGCCAAAAAAGCACTGAGCCTTATCAAATAACCAGATGCTCAGTTGTTAGTTTCCTGTCATCGTTGTAATTAGCGAAATTTGACTTAATCGAGAGGATTCTGAGCACCTGGGAGATCTACACCAATTTCAAAGAAATATGCAAGATATGTCCAAAAAGTAACGTATACAATTCGTACTTGTTTTTATGTTTGATTTTCATTTTTGTATCATTTTGAAAACTATACATAAAAAGAAATTCGAAGCATGAATTTTGTACGTTAGGTTCTGGGACATCGTGTATATGCATATTTTTCATATATATGTATATACGTTTTACAAAATGTATTATTTACTATAAATTTTTGTAACATCTCTTTAAATATTATAATACATAAAATTCCTTACCAACCGATATTGTCAATGTTTTTTTTCCACTTATATGGACACTGCGTTTCAACAAATAATTTTTCGATTACACCGATTACACACTTCACGATTGTTCAAAAATTCTAAAGAGATTAAAAGATGGACATTGAAGAGAGAAAGATGAAAATCCCTTTTTAAAAATTATTTTTTGAACACAGTTGGCCTACTCTTCGCTTGAATTCAATAAAAATTCACTTTATGTACAGTTCAACTCTTAAGATATATGTGATGTATGTAATATATTCTTTCGAAGTTTTTAATTTTGACTGATGTTGAAATTAAACTTTACACTTAAAATATAATTAGACCGTTCTATAGAAGCAATATCTGAAACTGCCATTATCGTAATGAAGGGTCAAGATTCCCTTAATCAATCACTTCTTATTGTCTAAATTAGATACGACGTGAGAATGTTTCTGAAATAAGTGCCCGTTTTTAAAACTGCCACTTCAACACATTAATCTAAACGGAATGTTGATCATTAAGGAAGTTTATATATGTATATATTTGATCTCTTCATTACCTAAATGAACAGTCTACAGTCTATAGTGGGGTAAAAACTAGTTAGAAAAAAAGGGAGTGGCCACTTATTTTTATTTACCTATACAAGTTTTCATATTATGAAAAATGGAGTGTTGAACCACGATTTTTAGTACCTTTTATCAATGCCCAATCACAAAATATCATTAATACTGTTTTATTTAGTAATAATTGGATTTTCCTCTAATATTATATTACATTTATATTCACGAGCAAGAATCTCTTACGAGAACTGAACGAGGAACGAAAAACAAAAAAAAAGAGACGAGCTGATTAATATAAAACAGGAAGTTAGGGTTGGAAAACTTATGGAAGCTGGAGTTGATTTCCGTCTTCTTAAGCTATATGGAAACAAAAAACAAACAGGAAACTAACAATGCTGTATTTTCTTTTATGTTTTACCCTTTCACTGTACCATTTTAATTTTTGTTATCTGTACTTATGTACAGGATGTTCTTTTGTTTGTCTTACCAAGAACTATAAGCAGATGAAATTTCGCAATATATTTTTCTAACACCCTGCATATATGCGCATATGAGGAGAATTGATGATGATCAATGAAAGGGCAAACAGAGTATTAATACACAGAGTGAGATTATCGTACATGAAATAGTAAACACAGAAAAAAAAAAGCCTTACCATTATTTGAAGGTTTTATCGCTAATTTTTTCATATTTTCTTGTACTTCGACTAAATCTTGGGAGGATGCTTGCAAGGTATCGGAAACAAATTCATGCGAAGAAGCTTCCTTTATTTCACTATCTAACACCAAAAATAAAGAAAGAAAAATATCTAATGTAAAAAAAAAAAATTAATTGCCATATGGAAACTGTATGTAATCAAATGCGCTTTGCCACACCCTCTAACACTACAGCTTCCAAATAAAAAAAAAAGGTTTGAATGCAGCAAAATTTAGATAAAATAACAATAGTATTAAGCAAGACACAGTTTAAAATAAGTGTATTAACTCACCTATAGGATGGTCAGATAAAGTAGTATCTGTAGCCAGTTGATTATCACCATCACGGGACATATAAGACAGATCATTTGCTTGACAAATAAGAGTAACACGATAGAAATAATTCCTCCAAAAATTCTCTTCGCTTATGCTGAAATGATTATTAGAATATATTGGTTTATCTATATGGAATATGGCTATTATCAAAAACTTACACTTTAGGCACGAGTTCATAGCGCATCTTTTCCAAATTGGGGTCTTGTTCCATTATGGCCATAGCGACAGGGTAAGAAACTTCATAATCGAAATGGAAATCAACACCAGTTGGAGGACTACGTACGAAGTTTCTTCTATCGGTTGACAAGCTAAGGCATTCTTCTTTTAATGCGCCTTCATTTGGACATCCAGCCCATGGTGGAAGAGCGCTGGCAGTACTATTAGCTGCTTGATTCTTCAAGAAAGCCTCCTGTTCTTTATTGAACTCACCAAGAATACTCTATATTGAGTTAATAATGAGTTAATGACTAAGCATAAAAATATGTGTCAAATTATTTACATAGAGTATTGATTCATTCTGTCAATTTTTGAGAGACATGAAAAACTTACATTTTCCTCAACGGTTTTCTTTATTTTAGCACTTGCTTCGCTTACAGTTTTGCCAGCTTTATTCACTGCCGAATATAGGAAGTTTCCAAATGACTTAGCGCCAGCAATAGCTTTACTTTGGACTTTCGAAAAGAAATATATCACAATCGATTTTAAGAAATACATAGACAAAAAGGAAAATTATACAATGCAGATGAATATTTACCATTTCCAAATTGACTATCTTTTTCTTCAGTTGGTGTTTCAGAAATTGATTGGGGTCCAGAATCCGCTCCACCTGTGGCACTAAAATTCCGCATTCAAAATTTGAAAATAACATAATTATTTCCTTAAACAGCGAGGAAACAACGAGGATGGTTCTGATTTATTACCTGGAATTGTCATCATCATCTTTCTGTTGTGGCGAGCCTTTCACTGACTCTGCCGATAATGGGGTGTTTCCCTCTTCGCCTAAAGGTTGGCTTTCCTCCTGATGTTCTGCATCATCACCTTTTCGCAGTTTCGGGATACTAGATCCTAACCATCCTCCTATCCCACCAATCTGATTCTTGACATTCGAAAACATATCCAATGTACTGTGTTTGGTAGGACTGGAAGAACAATGAATGGAAAATATTTACGAAACAATTAAAAATTAAACAATAGGATTTACATATGCGATTAAACTAACCTAACTATCTGACAGTTGTAACCTTGAAAAAAAAATAAATTTTAAGATATAACGACTTTAAGGAGATGTAGTATTGATTTGCAATGAATTCGTATTAACAGAAGGGTTTTTTTTATTCATCATATGCAGCATTTATACTGATTTAATTATTGTAGATTAAAATCAATAAAATAGGTCCAACAATCTGATATCAATTGAAAGGTAAATATTTTTTGCAGGGTAGCTTGCAAAATACGCACCTGGTATCCTTCTTTTCAGGATTTAAAGATGCTGCCGTTTCTTCAGTTGGGGTTGGAATCTTTTCTTCTTGTTCACCCTTTGCGGATCCCATCCACGAGCTGACCTGGTTTGTTAAACCCGAAAACATGGTGATTTGTACAGAGCAAATATGCAAAAATACCGACTTTTAATAATTATTTTCTTAATATTCAATGCTTAAATGTATCGAATATACATTATATCACTACACTATCATGCAATTTTTGCAATTTTATCTTCCTTTAGAACGGACTCAGCAACGTTAAGTCGCTGGCTATTGAAGCACTGAAACAGATGAAGTACGCCAAGGACATATGATAGGAAGCAAGTTTTGTCTGCTGAGCATTTTATCCTATTCGCACTGCATTGACAAGCGGTTGCGCTTTAATCAAAAACTACTTCTACAATATGGAATTTGAAGATGTTTTTTAAGTTTTATTGCCTTATTCCAATATCGCTTTTCTTGTAAAACGATTAAATAAACAAACAAACACCCCAAATCGTTATTTGCAATTACAACAAAACTTTATGCAAAACGATTTTTCGGTTAAACGCGGAAAATAAATATTCACTTGGTGTTGCGCCGTTGTATTGATCCACTATAGCGTTATATATTCAGAAAAGAGCCTCCTTTAAAACACATACACCCATTAAATAGCATTTTCAGATAAATATTTTATCTGTTTGAAAATTTCATTTTATCTATTTTTAGATAAATTTCAATAGAAAAAGAAACAAAATAAACACGCAATTCTACACAAACTAATACATTTATTCTTTATTATATCTTTTTTTATCGTTAAACCGTTTTAACTGATCATATCTCTTTTCATAATAATAATAATATACGCCCCTTCATCCTACAAACCATGTTATTACTATTATTATTATTATTATTATTATTCAATGTGACGCTACTGGTCAATAATATATTAGATGGGCAAAAATACAACAATAATAATAAAATAGAAGTATTAAAAAAAATCTATTTTATTAGAGGTGGGTTAGATTTCCACCCGAGGTCACATTGCGACCTTTTTAGATCTATTATAGTTCCTCTCTGTTTAGATCAATTACGTTAGCTTCGCTTTTTTCACTAGACTTAACAGCCTTGTGAGTGATCCCTCTACGTAGGTTTCAGCTTTTGGGTATTCCGAGCCCATTTCAGTCGCATAACACATGGACGCCAGTCTCTTCTTCCGCTTAGCAGAATCTACATGCTGTTTCCTCTGTCAGGCTCAGATTGCTGACGTGCTTCTTGAGCATACTTGCGCATATCCTGTTAGCAGGCTCACTATTGTTCTAACAGACTAGTAAGTCCGGTGTAAATGTAGGCCTGTGCCCAATCAGAAATTGCTTGGTCCGTCTCTGACTTGGAATACTCTCCCACCAGTCTTGAGATTTCTTGTCTTTCCATTGTTTAGTGATTGCTTTAACTGCCGTATATGCCATTCCCACAGAGTGTAATTTCCAGCAGTTGACGTGTCTGCTCGGGCTAATTTGTCTGCCTTTATAGTCCTTCGACGACCCTCGTGTCATCTTAGTTCGGCTTCCCAGCCTATTGGGCGCATTCTTGTAGTCCCACGCCAGTGTGGAGTGTAGCGCCTTTATTACAGCTTGGCGGTGTGAATAGGTAGCAATAGATCAATAGTTATCTACTTACCGGTTTATTTCTTCAATACATCCCAGCACTGCTACTATTTCGGCTTGAAATACTTTGTTGCTTTGAATTAAGCCTAGTGATTTAAATGACTCCATTTTCTGTCTTTGAGCCGTCTGTGTACCAGAAGGATTCGGCTTTAATAGGCGGGCCTTTCTTCCATTCTTCTTTATCTGGTATTACCGTTTTACAATACTTGTCGAAGCTGTATTTGGGACTGATGGCGTCACTGAGCCTGCTAGTTATGGGTTTCTGATATATAAGTGGTTGGCCATTCATTAGCTTGGCCTCTCCTTGGATATATACATGTGGCGGTTCTAGGTTTAGAACGACCTTCAGAGCAGCTCTTGGCGTGGTTTTCGAGGCCCCCGTGGCGCACAAACCTTGCTGCTTCTTTCCACCATACTACCGAGCCATATGTTATCATTGGTCTAATTACTCTCATGTATAACCACAGCATCATATAATCCTTCCGACGTCTTATTAGCCCAGCCTACCCCGTTGTCAACTCAATTTAAATGAGGATTTATTTGTTACATATTTAATCCGAACAAGTGGAGATGGATATACTAAAAGCAGGATAAAACTGTTTTAATTTTATAAATTATATTTTCTTTTTATTAAATTATCGACAATACATTTCAAAATATATATACTTTAGTAACTAATACTGTAGCAAACATGTTGATTTAATAAAAAAATATAATAAAATAGAAAGAATAGAGGATTTGCTGCTCCCTTAAATATCTTTCTAACAACTCAGTATATATAAGATATAATCCATATCTTCGTATTTTGCGATTTTTTTGACATTATGCAATATAAAACCATGTAAACTCTAAGCTATTCATACCCGAAAAAAGTTTGGGAAAAATACGTTTATATTAAAAAAATATATATTTCAAATTACACGAGCGTAACGGAACAAATGGACTGCACTGACCGCCTGTTCCATTTTAAAAAGCCCGGTCCGACCCGGATTCCAGCTCAATCCGGCCCATTCACACCTCTAATTTGTGTCTTTAAAACAATCAATTATTTGACTGATTTAAAAATAAATTTTTATGTAATATTTAATATTCGTATTATATTTTATGCATAATAAGAAATTCTTATCGCAGACAAAGAGGATCTTATACAAAGTCATATAGGTCTCATTTGAATAATCTTCCATTATATATAGCCCTGAATTTTTTCGTTCACCCACACCCTACGCTTATGGGCCTACGTGATTCGATGCGTACGTGAAGTACAACATCTGAAGAAATTTAAATACAAAATTCATTGAGAAACCTTCTATATTTAAAGATAAAGTTAATCTTTGAGTTTGAAACATACAATCGGATTTGTTTGCAATGCGATAATATTCAAAACGTAATTCATTTTTAACCGAAGAAATTTCGACCAATCAGAAAACATGTAGAGGTGGTTCATCTTATACAATTCACTGCACGCTCAGTTCGTCCACATTGGTCTGTAGCTTTGGTTGCTCGTTATTTCCGTTTCACTCTAACGTTTTAGGTGTACAAAAAAAAAAAAAAAAGAAAAAGGATAACCGGTGGGAACTGGAATTTGAAAATAAGTACTTCTTGTCGTAGGAAGCGCTACGCTATATAAAAGGTATTGTATATATTATTTGTGAAACCCATCTTTGTTATTCAGCGTATTTCTGAATGAATCGTTTAGTGATCCATTCTTTTATTTTAATTTCACTTTAGTCTCCATGATGACTTCAACTGAAATAAACGTCGGCCTTTCGGATGGCCGTTGCTCTAGTCGTGTTTTAAAACCTCCAGGTGGTGGCCATAGTAAAATATTCGCCGATTTGGATGACCAAGGAACGAAGCAGTTACCAAGAAATCAACGCTCGGAGATAAAAGATTGCTTCCTATTTGATTCTGAGACAAAAAAAGATAAGGCTGAGTCAGAGCAGAAACGCCAAAAACATGCAAATAATGAACAAGAACAAAAGCAGGAAGACAAAGCCACACCCGAGATGAAGACTGAACAACAAGCAACAACTCGTGTTCGTGTGCCACCCGGTGGATTTTCTTCTGGATTGTGGTGAACTGAACATTCGAATGTCTATAATTAATTCAATTTTAAACTGTTATTTTAATCAAAATGCATATGTATACTGAATATCTTGGTACCAGATACTTATTTTTGTATGACAAAAGCAAATTTGATGTTCTATTTTGCAAAGAAATCATGTAACACCCAATTCAAAGCTTTTATATTTTTATTAAATATATTCTCAATATTTATAAGCTACTGCAGTTCTTATTCTTTTAAGGTTTCATTACATCACCCTATGAAATCAGAAATTAGATAATACCATATTACGATGGCTCATTTCTATACATAAAGTCACTAATTTGGTCTAATAAATCACATTTGGTTACCAAGATTCTTCTAATTTAATTAGAAAATGATTAGCATTTAAGTTCTATTCGAGTTCATGCAACCCAATATTTAAATTTCCCTTTTATGACTCAAGTGAGCTTTGAAATTAATTAAATTAACGTTGATTCGCTAAGAATTTTTAGCAAATTCCGTTTTAGCAGTTTGAAGTACTTAAGGAGATAAATATATGGATGTAGTTGTTTGAAATAAACAGTGTTTTAAAAAAATGAATACTTTGCTACTTGGATTCTTTTTGGAGATAAAAATAGCTGCGTAAAGTAGCAAATTTAAAATAATTAATAAGTAGATAAAATTGATTAAAACAAATCTCAGAACAATAAAAGTTGGAACTTGCTTTATTTAATAGAGATTAAAAAAATTAAAATACAATAGAGAAGATATACGCTGACAACCAGTATCATTTCACAGAGATAATCCAAACTCTGCAAAAAAGGGGCGTTACTTTCTCACTGCGCATACACTCGTTATTGCCATGATATACTTATTGTAATCACTTTTGGGGTAATTACATACAACTAGTAAGTGAAAGTTCTTTATAAATTTCATTTTATCTTCAAAAGCATAAAGCCAGAACATAACCGAGCCTACTTCTCCAACTCGTTATACGTAGGTGTTATACAATCGACAAAACAAGATTTTCCAAATATTTTAGAGCAACGAATGGCAACCATTGGGTAACGAATTTTCAAAAATGGGTTGTGGAAAAACACCTTCCTTTGGACATTTATACCACCTTTTTTATTACATACCCGTTTAAATTTGGCGGATTGGCAGAAAGAGGGGCCAATAATGTGTAATTTTCGAGCACGGATATATCATATTTCCGGTTTTTAAAAACTCAAATTCGTTTACTTGTTGACCTAGTAACAGTTTTTGCACGTAAGCTTGACCATGGGTCGTGTGACTTTTCAGCCATATTATATGGATCACAAGGTAAAAAAGGTTGCCGACTGCTGTTCTAAAAGATGGAGACGTCATTTTACAAAAAAAAAATAAACAAAACTTGAAGATAGGCGCCGCTTACTTAGATGTAATAATGAAAATATATAAAAACCTTCACAAAATTGTTTTTGAGAACATCTTTGGCATCTTAATGCAATCGCGATGAGAATTGATGTATATTTTGAGACTGATGCAATAATTAACAAGTAACTACTACTTTATTACGTTTTGATAATTGGGGTTTTTAATTAAAAATGCAATAATCGAGAAGGGTAAGATGTATATTTAGCAAAAATTTACAAAAATATTAGATCGAATCTGTTACAAAAATTAGCATACTAAAATTAGTAACACAAATTACAAAATATTACAAAATAAATAAATAAATATCCACAAATTAAATTTACTCGTTTTTTCTCTATTAATGAATAAACAGACTACAAAAAACTATATATATATAATATATTTATATAAATATATGTATTTATATATTTACACAAATCACAGCCTTTGAAAAAAATATTAATTCTACGAAAAAAATCTTACTTATATTGTCGTTAAATTATGTAGAAAATATGTATAGAGTATCAGGTTTGAGGCGGAGCATGTGCTTTAGGAGATATTGACATCCATTTAAAAACGTGATATAAAAAATGACTCGGTTTCCGGCCCTTGCATTAGAACAGTTTTATACGCCTGCCATGGTTCCATTTTGGTCAAGTCTTGCTTGTCTAACATTAGAATTTTGTCACCAGGGAAGAGTTTTTGAAAAGCGTTTCCATTTTCATCTACTTTATTGACGAATACCCCCTGAAAAGAGTATGTAGTAAAAAAAATTAAGATCTCTTATACAAAGTTTTCCAAAACTTGAAATCGTTGTGAGAAGCAATAGTACTCGTCTGATAGAATAAAGATGATAAAAATTTTTGAAAATGTCTTCACAAGGGTACAATCACCCGAACTCCGGGCGCCTCATGCTGTATATAAAATAACTTATACTTACATTCTCATTATAGGTTACTGTAAATCCCAGGACGTAGCAGCACGGATTCAGTGTAACTCTTATCAATTTAGGTACGCGATGAGTATTTGGAATTTCATTGCTATTCGTTTCACTATAATCACAATTAATGCCAACGCATCTATAATTTGTCGTTTTGTAAAAGTTATCACTCAGAGTATCATCGTTTCTATTCTCATTGATCAATTTCCTCTCGTTTTTCTGATCGCTGGTGTTCAACAATCTTTTATTGAGTTCCTTCAAAAAATGCTCGTCGATTTCTCCCTTTTGTTTACTGATATGCACTGGCTGCGGCATAGAAATGTTCTGTGGTAATTCCTTTGTGAAATTCTTAGGCTTTTCTATAGGGCTGTTTTTTTCTAAAGGATCGTCTATCCGGTTAAAGAATTTTGCGTTCTTAGAATACGCGGCCGCTATATGATATGGTGGTGGTTCTTTTGGTCCTTGGATTATTGCACAGCTTTCCTGTAATTCTAAAGAAACTTTTGATTGATCAGAACTATCGATGCTAATCTTATCATTATAATTCGAGCAATAATTATCTAAGTTATTATCACTGTTGTTCACATATGTATACTGCTTTTCTAAATCAATTGGATTTTTCCTGATACTATGATTGTCATTTGTTTGGACGATTCTCGGTTGCATATTATTGCATGTTCCATACATCGTATTTTTTATATACAAATCATCAATGTTATCGATCTGGTCCTTTACTGGAGTTAATTTTGCGTCCTTAGTATGAGCAATATTTGGATCCGAACTTACATTAGAACCTGATGACGAACCGTCACGACTCTTTCTCCATTGATTGTTTAAAGACCGTTGGAACCGTTGAAAGTCCTTTGGATACGGTGTAGGAGCTCTAGTCAATCTCACTGGAGGTTCTTTCGGGATCCCCGGCTCTGTAAAAGCTATATGACGTTTTGGCACGGTTATATTTTGAGTTGGCGATATTTTATCTTCCTGAACGTGTTGTATTTGCGGTAATAAAAAGCAAGTTAATACCATTTGACCGGTAGACTCTAATTTTTCCGTTTGTAGGGGAATCTGTAAGAAAATACATCTGGAAATAATACGACTTGTTTTTATTTTTAAATTAACCTACCAAAGGATGGCTTTGATTTTGTGTTAACCACAAAGCTCTTAAATGTGGTAAACTTGCTATTGGAATTGGCAAATATTCCAGTTTATTGCCAATAACACCTAATGACGTTAAGTTTTGTAAATGGCCAATTTCTTCTGGCAATTTCTTAAGCATATTATTATGTAAATTTAAAATAGTTAAAGACATACAGCTACTTATTTCTAAAAGATAAAACAAATTGTAGAACATTGTGGCTAAATGGAGGATATTTTTGATAATACCTGAAGGCAAGGAGGCCAAGAAGTTATGGGACGCTATAAAATAGTTTAGTTTCCTCAAGAATCCAATGGAACTGGGTAAAGTAGTGAGCTGATTACTTTGTACATCAAATTCTTCAAGATTTGATAAATCCCCGATTTTATATGGCAGTGACTCAAGGCAATTATAATCTAACTTGAGGGTTTGCAATTGTTTTAGGTTCCCTATGACGCTCGGAATACTGTTGAGCAAATTGTGGCTTAGAATTAGACTTGTTAATTTTGTACATCTACCAATCTCCTTGGGTATAATTTCAATATCATTTTTAGATGCATCGAAATCGATTAGATTGTGTAAGTTGCCTATGTTTATACTGATTGCCTGTATGCAGTTGCCATTTATCCATAATTCCTTTAAATTTTGCATGTTTCCAATCATTTCCGGCTGTAAAAAATTCATTCGTTGAATTCCCAAGTTATAACCAATAGAATGTTGATTTAATTTTAAATTAACCACATAGGATATTTGAAATTAGATAAATGCATTCCATGGCATTGTTTATGACAACAAAATTATTTCATACCATACATATTTATTGAAGATAATATAGAAACATATATATACTGGTTACGTTTTATTCAATCAAAACACTTTTAGCGTTATTACTATTGAGAAATTAGCTCAGTTAATGTTCTAAAAAAATTTTTTTATGTGCCTTTATATTGAATAAAATCATTTAAACTTGGAATATAAAGCATTTAAAAAGCAATTTTAAAAAAATTACTTACCATTTCACTAAAATCATTATTACTCAGATCCAACCGTACTAAAGAAGTGAGTCGTCGTAATGACTTAGGTAAAGATATCAAGTTATTATCCCTTAACTCTAATATAGTCAAATTTGACAATCGTCCAAAACTGGCAGGTAAAAATTCGATATACGTGTCATTTAAATAGAGTTCCTGTAGATTAATTAAACTACTTAAACCTTCTGGTACTTTATCAAGAATATTCGAACTTAAATCTAAGACGGTTAACTTCTGACATCTATGGATACTATTTGGTATATCTGTGTACTTCAACAAATTCCGACTTATGTTCAATGTTTGAAGATTGATCAATTTCGAGATTAATGTTGGGATAGTATGTATCTCATTGTCACTAACATCCAAGTACCGCAGTTCTTCACATTGAAACAAAGTCCGCGGTAATTCTATAATCTAAAAATTGATAATTGGGATATAAATATGTTAGTGGAAGAGGCATATCGGCTATAACTTACCTTGTTTCCATCAATGTGAAGTGTCTCTAACGTCCTCTCGAAATTGAATACATCTGCAGGTACTTCTGTTAAAGAAGTTCTACTGAAATCAAGTGTCCTCACATTCTCAACCGTTTTTTGTTTACAGGCAAAACAATTTAACCAATTCATTTTAGACGTTTAAAGAACAACATAACCTCATTTTAGAATTACGGCTAAGGCGGCATAATTACCATTTGTTGGAATTTTATTTACTTTATTTGATGGATATTTGTTTTCATAATCCCTCTTCTCTACTTATTTGTCATTAAGAATGTACAGTTCGCTCAAAAGAATTATTTTCTTATTTGTTATAGAAAATAAAAATTACGTTAATTTACTAAAGAAATGATTCAACCAATACTCTCGTACATTTAATGATTAATTTTTCTTAAAACAGAATCCTTAAATTGCACAAATCGTTCGTGAAATATTGTAGATATCTATATACAGATCACAGTTTATTTTTAAAATTGCTGCGTGATTATTTGGTTGCCTAAGTGAGTCGTTATTTGATATCTATTTACATAAAATCAATATATGTAAGTAGTTGGATGTTATAAATTTTGCTTGGCAGATTGGTAAACAATTAAGCATAATGGAATTTGACGAGAATCTATTACATTTTCTGCAAATTTATCCTAATATACGATATTAAAATTTATTTTTAACGTAGAATGTGATATTAGCCATCTAATAATTTTTTAGCACAACTTCACTGAAATCCGGTTTTTAAAAATTTCTTTTTTGGGCATTTAAGGCTCTTTATCTTATCAAATTTTATCCCTCCTTTTGCATTTTTACAACGAAATAAGAAGAAAATTTGAAACTATCATGTTATATGCTATTCCCCCTTTCTATACCTGTTAATTTGAATATTTTTTAAATCCAAATAAAACTAATGAATTTTATTAATCTACGTAAAATAAAAAAAAATTTGCCTGTTGCTAGGAAGAAAAACAAGTTCTAAGTACAAATGTGTACTTTATTGATTAAATCAAGTGTTAGCTTTGTTTATCTCGATATCAGTATTATCCAGTTCAAGTCAGCATTTACCTGAATAACTTAATCTTAGGATCGAGAAAAATTCCACTTATAAAATTTGTCATTTATATCCTTTATTGATTACGTTTTCTTGTAATAAATTGGGTCTGTATTATTATAAAGTACAAAGTTTCCTATCATGATCATTTACAAATTACATGGTAGAAATGTCTTTCGGGTGATGTCGTGTAGTTAATATTTTACTTGACGTTTCGCTGACCATCCTGTCAGCTTCTTCAGAAGATTTCTAAAGACTGCTG
>LR736882.1:4383134-4419102 GCA_902654985.2 Oryctes borbonicus
GTCAGCTTCTTCAGAAGATTTCTAAAGACTGGTGTTGTTGTCTCTTGTTCCTCGTTATATATCCTATTTGTGTTCCGCTTTGCTGATCCATAACGTTCGTTGTATGACGACTCCGTAGTGATAACTTCCGCGTGTTGCTGATCTTGTATCCGCCTTCGCGATTGAAGTTGTTGGTGTTTCTAAATAATGAAGAACATTTCTACTATGGATTACGGTCGTGAAAGCCTACACTCAACAAATTACATGATTTGCATGTGCATAATTTATCGAATTATTCATTAACATTGATATTCAAAATACTACTTCTTAAGAAATTAAAAACCTAGGGGTCACGGTAGACAAAAAAATATCTACCATTAAACACAATAAAGAAATAATTAATTATTTAATTATACAGACTTTTTAATTATAATTAATATTTAATTGCAAATTATATTGTCTCATAAAGTAAATTAGGAATTGTACAAATTTCAACGGATTATACTGTATATACAGGTATATATTAAAATATGAACTCGTTAGGTTTGAAATTGGTACACGTACACGAAATGAAGATCCCTCATAAGAAAATGGACTTGCTATATATTTCTTGTCACTTTTACTTTGAAAGTATTTCTTAACATTGTCAGGTGGGTCTGTAAAGAATGTAGGTCACTGTATGTACATAATGGACCCGTATTTTAAATTAAGTTTTTAATATAGGATAATGTACTTTAATCCGTTAAACCTCGATTATTGTTCACTCTATCTTTGGAAAAATTATTGATATCAATATCAACCAAAACATTTATGTAGAAACTACTGTATATATGCGATGACTGGGTGACTGGAGATTCTTTGGACTTTGTACAATAGCAGTTCACTGTCTGGACTTGTCTAGAGCTGGAATATTTACGTTTCGAAGGCACGTGAACTAGTACAAAGCTGTTTATATTATTTATGGAAATGGAAAACATATTATAAGCAAATACACATGCCTACGTAGTTGCATCTTTTGTTATGTGTAACTTTGACCTAAAATATATACAGGATGATGATAATAAAATTCAGTGCAACATATGTACGTCATAACATGCAATTTCTCAGGAATTTCATAACAAAAATTGCTCAAATTGTTTGCTATTAGCGGGCTGACATGCACCAGCATGTGTACAAACATGTTTATACTAGTGCATTGCACGGTATTTTCTATCGTGTACGTTTAATCATGTACAATTATTGCTATTGCTTTCCAAAAAAACATTAAATAACACGTGTTTGTAATACATTTCATCTTACGATTAAAACTTATTATTTTCTATTGCAAAACAAAACTCACGTGCGCAATAACAATAATAATAATACCTATTACACGATTATTTAATTATTAAAGGTTGTAGATAAAAGCATAATTAACAGCTACCATATGTTGAGAGTGACTTTTCTTTTAATAATTGTATTTTACAGCAATAATTCAATATGTAAATTGATCGTAATTATTTTATTCGTGCAGTAGTGATTTTTCAAGGGGAAATGTGCAATTTATTACAAAATAGAATCAGTTTGCAGATAGTTATATCCATTCTTATAAGCTTATTAAATTGAAAAAGTTGAAATAATATTGCTTTAGAATAAAAAAGAAACAAGGTTAAGATGTTATTTTCATACAAAATTATTAAAGAAAACAAAACATTTCATTATAGATTTTTATTAATTATATTCACATTATCGCCTTGACGAGAGTATTTTACGCGTAAATTGAAGGATTGTAACTTTCCCAGAAATTTTTACGAGACTCGCTACAATTAAAATTATTTTCTTTTTCTCCTTAAGACGTAAGCAACGGAGACCTTAAAACTCGAACATCAACAGTGTCGTATAAAATACTTTATTTTGATTACCTATACGCCAATACATGTACTGTACTGTTACTAAAAAACGAAAAACAAATGAGTCTAGTAACATTAAGTTGACGGAAATTGCAAATAATAAAGGTCACTAGTTATTTCCAAGCATTTATTTTGTAAAAACAATTTTTACATGAAAAAAGTTAATATATCAACAATATTGGAATCAAATAACTTAAATTTTAAACATAAACATCATCTACATCAAGTTTAGAATCATCAAAAAGTTAAACTTTTAAATATGGAAGTTTAAGTTATATACACCAATGATTTTATGTGTCGTCCATAAATAAAAAATCAAAGGCGTTAAATCAGGAGAGCTTGGTGGCCAAACTCAAGGTCCGTTGCGTCCAATCCACCATCATTAAACATTGTATTCCGTAAATGATCTACCTCATAAGAAGAACGAGCTGGTGCCCCATCCATTTGATACCAGCAATCTCTCCGATCTAGCAGAGACGACTCGTCGAGAAGCTCTGCTACAGAATTACTGTATATCACTAACTGTTTAAGGTGCCATCATAAATTTGAAAACGTATTCTCCCATTCATTATTTAAACAAAATACATTAATACTAAATGTACTCTGAAAGCTAGCTTCACGAATGAAGCAAGGGTTTTGCGGTGCCCAGCAGTGCCAGTTGTGTCTATTAACAATACCCTCTCCAGTAAACTTGGATTCATCCGTCCAAATTTTTGTAAAAACTCTGGATCTTCCCGGAGCCATATTCGCTCGCAAAAAGCGCCAGGATTAAACGCTTGCACGATGTTAAAGGCGTACGCGTGCATTTTATGTATTGACAGAATGCGGTGAATTAATGAAAATGATACTTATTTCCTCAGCAGCAGCACGTATGGAACTGTGAGGGTGGCTGTGAAAGTAAGCTATTATAGTTCTCATCCTCTGTTGGGGGTTGGGGGGCAACTATTTATTATGCTTCCATTGTCCAGTAAGTAACAAGTTTTCTTCGGAAATTATTCTATCACTATAAGAATACTTGCAACTTTTCAATAGAGAATTCAATTCTACATCACATGGTGTAAACATATACAGGGCCTTCCATTTGAAAAAAATACTTTTAGTACTACGCCAAATCAACTCAAGATTGTGGGACATCTTGTATGGTTTTGTTTACTTTTTACGCCTTTGCTAAATAGTAGAGTACCTGTATCCTCCACAATTCACATAAAAGCTTTCTACTTTTTACTGTGTAGCTGTTACACGCCTTTAATGCGTCGTACGTCTTTTTGCTTTTTTTCAAAAGTCAAAATAACTCTAAACAGGTAACCGATAGGTAAAAAGATGTTTTATAGAATTCGCTTTAAAATGTCTAGTAAAATGTAAAGATGCAACAAAAAATATAGCTTTCTGTCTATACTATCAAAATTGGCTATGATTTTCGATGTAACCGGAAGTGCGACATTGATGAAGTTATTTTCACTAAATAGATCATAGCTAACTATGCTTAAATTTACAAAATCGAGATATCAACTTTTAATGGACGGATTCCGTGAATCACCTGCATAAAAATTTAATTCTGGAAATAAACTTTTGTTGAGAGCTACCTTAAGAAAAAAAAATCGGTTAGGAATTTCACATTACCTTTCCATCAATGAGTTTGTCTGAATGTCCTTGCTTATTGGTTTGTTTATTTACTAATGTATTAAAGGACTTCCGTAGAATTTTACGACGCAAATTACCATAAATTTAATGAACAACGAGGTCTTTTTAATGTACACAAACGCATTTGTGTACATTATTTTGCTTCGTTATTTATGCATTGAAAGAAGTGCACAAAAATACGGAATTCATAATATAGGTGGAAATTAATTGCGGCAATCAAAGGAAAAATTATTATCTCTGAAACTTAAAAAAGGATTATCATTATCAATCAGTCGCACAAAGCGCCGTAAAACGTGCTAATACATGATTATATTCGTATTTCTTGAGAGAAAAGTAGATAAAATAAAATTTGCACCATCACGCCATATCGAATTTCGCCTCCAAAGGTGCAATTCCTTTGTATATCCTCATTGATTTCTAATATGACCTCCAAATTCACAAGAGCTTTAGGATACGCCTTCATCATACAATGTCATCAAAAATTATATGTTCTTCACGTGAAGTTGTAATAAGCAATGGTATGGTTTTGTCATTAAAACTTTGTATATCATAGTTTTGTTATCGTTTACTTTGTTTTTTGCGTTTTTAAAAATATTAGATGGAGTCGTCAACAACTTAGTTTTTTTTAGTTTATAATTTGCATACTCGTCTGAATTATAGGTTTAACATTTAAGAGAATGATTTACATTCATGTGTAAAAATAAAAGACCGCAGCATTTAAACGTGATATCAAAACAGTCGAGGCTTCCATGCAATTGACTATACTATTACGAGCTTCCGCGTTGTTTACGCAATACAGCTTGATGTCTTAAGACTCCTTACAGTATCTATTTGACTGGAGAATTCTTCGATCGCGACTTATCACGTCATGTCGTCGCAAGAAAAAAGAAGTGCTTAACACTCCGTGAAAAAGCGAGTATAATTGAGAAATTCACAAAAGGTGCAAGTGTAACAAATTTATCAAAAAAATAGGACGTTGCCAAATCCGCGATTTATAAAATAAAAAAGAAAACTAAAAAAGAATTAATATTACGTGCGATGGCTTGCACTTATGCACCAGGACAAAGAAGAACTTTAAAGGGATCTAAACATCCTGAATTGGAGCAAAGTTCTTGAGTCAAAGAAATAAAAATGGTCAGTGGTGATATGATCAAAGAAAAGGTAAAAGCATTCAATTTGGAGATGAAAGAAAATTCTGTTGAAGAACTTACTGCTACTGACGGTTAGTTGCGAAGGTTTAAAAAAAGATTCGGAATTCTATATTTAAAAATTGCCGGAGAATAATTATTATCTCAGCCAGAACTAGTTGATTCAATTGAAGTCCAGTTAAAAAATAAAATAGAGCAACTGGGAGGAATTATACCTGATCAGTAATATAATGGTGATGAATCAGCTCTTCTACTAGAGAAAACCTTTGCTTCATCTCAAGAGAAGACCGCCCCAAATATAAAACATGAGAAATAAGGACTAACATTGTTGGCATGTATTAATGCCAGTGAAAGTCATGCAGTCAAGCCATTGGTTATTGGTAAGCCAAAACTTCCCAGGACTTTCAACAATTTTCCTCTTCCTCTGGATTATGACTACTCCAAATCAGCTTGGATGACGGAGTCAATTTTTAAGCATTGGTTCCATAATTCTTTTGTTCCTGAGGTAAGGTTATAATATAAATTTAATTTATCAAACATGAATCTCCCAAAATTATTGACAAGTCATTGATTGTTCTGTTGGAAGTTTACACATTTTCACAAATCAGGTGGTCACCCAATAAAAGCTCTACTTATTTTGGATAATACTCTATCAAATCCCCTAATAGAAAAATTACAGAATGAAGATGGGCAAACTACAACAACGCCAAATGCAACCCCTCTTATCCAACCAATAGATCAAGATGCGAACAAAGTTACAAAATTATATTATAAAGTAGCCTTCTTCGTAATATCATCGCAAATGGCTTCAATTTAGAAACATTAAACAAAATTATCAATAAAAGATGTTATTGCCAATTTGATGTATGCATGGAACCGATTAAACCCAAAAATGATTGGGGAAACATTCTAGATTTCAGTAATCAAGAAGATGAGGATGATTTGCCACTTAGTGTATTGAAGCTAAAATGTAAAGAAGATCAGACAGAATCTCTAGCTGAAACACGTAATATTTTAAACACATTACTGCCACATGTATGTGATTAATGTTTATTTACACAACTTTCATCACTATATCTATATCTATTTCTAGATTGAACGGGATGAGGCAGACGTAATTAGATGGAATAAAATGGATGCACAATTAGATAATTTTGACAAAGAAAGAGAAGAAGATGAAATTAGAGACGAGGAAATTGAAGAAAAATCACAAAGAAGGTTACTTCATCCAATGGGCAGAAGAAAATTGACATAACCAAAAAATATGATGCTAAGATAGCTTAGCTTCCTCATGGTATTGATGGAATAATTCACGGCAAACGCAATAAAAGGAGAGAGAAAAAATACATTAACACACGGACATGTTTCTGCCTACCCGGCGTCATCAGCGTGGTTTCGAGAGTATTTTTCATATCTCTACCTTCTATCGCTGTTGCCTCACAGTTAATGCCACAACTTTCAAAACCACAAACTCGACATTTCTTGGCGCCCTCTAATGCCAAAGAAACGCATGCCTGCCGTTCAGGAAGCAGCGACATAAACCGGGTACTGTTCCCCAAACCATCCGTCGAGCAGTTCTCATGACTGCAACAGCGATAGAAGGTAGAGAGAGAAAAATACTCTCGAAACCACGCTGATGACGCCGGGTAGGCAGAAACATGTCCGTGTGTTAATGTATTTTTTCTCTCTCCTTTTATTGCGTTTGCCGTGAATTATTCCATCAATACTATGAGGAAGCTAAGCTATCTTAGCATCATATTTTTTGGTTATTGTTTCTAGGCATTTTCTGATGTGTTCCAAAATTGACATAATTTGAACTATATTCGGATACTAAAAGAAATAAGAGAAACAGTTGTAACACAAAATGTTGAAAAACACAAAAGACAAACAAAGTATATGTAGAGTGTATTTTTATCTTTTTCAAATTAAAAAAATGTGCAATTACAAATGAGTGAAAACTCTCTCCCGTTACGGTATTGAGCGTTTACTGTATGTATTTTAATCAACATTGTAACATTATGAATATTATCATACAAACAATTACACAGCATAAAAATGCATGTTTATGTTTAAAAGAAAGTTCCGTGCCATTAGAGTATAAAGTTCATCTTGACAATGCTTGTACAAGTAGCACGCAGATTGCGAAACTGTGTTAACGCTAACGCTTGATGAAATTGATGTATTTGATTACGTCCTTTTAACTAAATCACGAATTTAACACCTCCCAAGGTTAGGGAATTCCAATCGACGTAGAAGAGAATAAAGTAACTATGACGAAAAATATGACTTTCTTTTATTTTTTCTAAAAATATGGGACACAGGACATTATGGGAATGGACAAACTTTTAGAAAACCATAGAACGTACTACAAAAGAGGCTATAATACATCAGCTTCGTTTCTTCGTTTAAAGATTGAAGCAATTTATTGAAGAATATATTCAGTATTTTTTCAAACGATTATTAGTTATTTGAAAAGAAAATGAATTTTTAAATAATTATTTATTAATAGGTGAAAGTGTTTAACAGTTAGAATGCCGTGGAGATACGGCAAATATATATTTTTGTACATATATACAACCTTTGTACAATCTTTTTCTACTTCAGGTGTTCGATTATTTTTTTAAATCGAAATGATTCTGTTGATAGGTAAAAAATTCCAAGGCACCTTTGTGGTTTATAATTTTTTAACATAACAATAACCATGCTAAGTAGAAAATATACATCTTTAATATTAATGCTTATGCGTACATTGCAAAATTCATTTCAGGTTCGAAATAGAATTAAATGCAAGAAAAATGAAAAGTGTTTGTTAATGTAACTACGTATTTAATTTCGTAAACTTTCACTGTTTCGGTAAGGATCAAAGGTAGATCGTTGTACATCAGGCACACAACGTAAAATTTGTTACAAAATTTCTACGACGTCCTTGGCAAAGCGCAAGCCATTTCTTTTAAAACTATTTGAATAGAAATATTAACGTTCCTTAAATTCTTTTTATAACTGCGACAAAATCCTGTTTAACGTTTTTATAATAACCAAATGATTACTATGGTATGTAGATATTATTTCGTTGTTTCCGCTTATTTATTTGGTGTTTTCTTTGTTTGTTTGTTGCAATAGTGCGTCAATATTAATAATGACGCAAATTTAATAATAAATTTATAGACAAAAGTTTATTTAATTTTTGGCTGTGGCTAGTGTCAAGATGGCACTACTACTACAGGTAGATTATAATTGATTTAATGCCACCAGTTAAAGTTAGCATTAAATATTAGCGGTTTTAGTAATGGCAAACTAAATAAAGAAGGGTTCATTGCATATGCAGATTATCCTTAAAATTGAGAAAATGCATCCTCAAGGAATTTTGTTTCCTTCTTGACAAGCTTAAATTATATTTGTGATCTATATTAATACTTTATAATTTGTAATTTAGCTTTAATCAAACAAATTTAATCTATTTTATTGTCTATTGTTTCGATACTGTGTATCGCATGACGTCAGTGTGATACAGATTGAGGATGAACTATAAATATTATTCCTAAATAGAATCAAATTTTGTAATCTTATTTATAATTTTGAATTTAATTTACCCAAAAGATCGTGCAAATACAGGGTCTCAATTAAATTAATCGAAAAGAGGAAAGTGTTGATTTTATGAAAGAACCTTGTAGATGATGTTTGTAATTATGTACTTTTGAATGGATTTTTTACATTAATTATAGTTAGTGTTAATATTTTTTCCCTTTAGGAATAAATTAACCACAGTATAATGATTAATAATATGATATTTAAGCTTATTTAAGAAAAGTAATAGGACAATGCCTATGTATTAAACAGATATACGTAATATGTAGTTAGAGGTGACTTGCGTATTGATTCAAAATCCTGGTTCGACCATTGAATCATGTAAAAATGTATCGAGCCACTTATCACATCATTATTTAACTTAATTTCGATAACGCAAGATTAGAAAACCTAACATATATTACCTCTGATTCATTTCGTTGGAAAACGAAAATTGTCAGGAAGTTATTTCCACATGAAAATTAATGGAAGTCACCGAAATCTGGGCATTAACTCTAAAATACATACACCGTTTATCCCTAAAGTTTAGCAGCAGTTTTACGAAACAGAAAATTAGTTGGAAGAGCAATATTTATTCTTTAACGACCACGAAGTGATTTTGAAAAAATAACGTTATAATGTGCGAGGCAAGAATTTTATTTTTAAAACAAGGAGTTTTTCGTAGAAGCATCTTGGCAAATATACGGTTAATTCTCAAACCGAGTGTACATACGTCATTTAACGTCTGGAATCAGTAATACGTCATGTTGATAATAATAGTAAATATACAGCGGTAATGGTTTTTAACTTAGCGAATTTTCTATTTGTTGAACTAGGTCTTTATCACTGTTGATATTTTGCTTTTATACGTACGATGCTTGTTTCTTTTTTTAATACGAAAATTAGGACTTTTATTTGTATTCATTTCAAAATAATTTGGGTTGGGTTGAAAAATTATTAATTGGAGAACTAAGATGGCTTCAATTATTTTCCTAAAAATAAATACAAGTCTACTAGATCTAGATTTTGTTTCGAATTTGAAATAGTTCGCATATAAAAATAAAGAATTAAAGCAATACGAGTTTCACGTCGGAGTTAGAAAAATCGTTTCAAGAGTCAACAAAACTAATTTATTTAATGACAAAGACCGCCATATTTAATGAAAGGAAACCTGGGAAGTTTGATCAATAACAAAAAATATCTTTAATTTCATTTGTTTTATTTTGATGTTATTAGTAGATGAGGCACAAATTATTATTACCTGTTTTGCTTGACTATGACAACAACGGTTTTCCAAATTTAATAGAAGCACTTTAGAATCTTCATGGAAGATGGTGTAGAATTAAAACAAAATAATTTATTTATATGCACTTTATTTATTTATAACCTTATATATCCAAGAGGCTCTCATAATCTTACCTCAAAACGTAAGAGGAAAAATAAATTATAATAAAATTAATGTAATTAGAAAGATGAGCAGAAATATACAAAAAAATCAATAATAACATAAAAAAAACATTGCCAAGTATGTTATCACTGATCCACCAAATATATTGTAACAATTAAATTACCTATGCACATACACTCAAATTAACAACATTCATACAATCATCACAGATGAAAAAATTATCCATCAGATTGGATTACCAATATCATATTGATAACGGTTCGTTAGATATTGGGCAGCCTCCGTAAATTGCTTCAATGATTTAGTTAAACCATAAAGATGTCGTCTGAAATTCTGAGCAACTTGTTGTGTTCTATCAGTTACACATGGTGGCTCCTCGATTCCAGAATCAATTTCATTCCCAGTTTCTGATTCTGTATCGCTAATACTTGATACGGAATTTGTCGAAGTAACACTGACAGTTGATGGTCTCCTTACGTGACCTTTAACTGTTAAATGAGTATTGGATGAATTTGTATTTTTCTGCGATTCTTCATCCTTCTCGAGATGTTCTCCTTTGCACCATAGAAGATCAGCTTTGATACTATGGAGCATGTTGTACAAATCCAATAGATCAGCAGAGTTCAATGTGTTGTTTATGTCATGCTTGCTCTTAGAATTCTGTTTATAGTCTGTGGGATCTTGTTCATCTCCGACCTTCATGTCCATCAACCGACAAGGAACTAAAATTGTGTCATCCATAGTGTTCACACTCCTTACAAATCTCTCCATCACATTGATGACACTCTGGTGAGAGAATTCGGTGTCGTCATGCCTTCCGATGCGACGTAGACAATTTCTGTAACAAAAAAAAAAATACATTAAAAGGACTTGCATCACATCTACTACAATGCAATCTAAATGTGTGATATTATTTATTATTTATTAGTAGTGCGACATACTTAAAAATTGCATAATAATATAGGTGACTAACAGGTGGAATTTTCAAGAAGCTTTCACCAAATTTGCAAGGAAAAATTGAATTTTACTCGAAAATTGATTTCAGTAGAGGTAAATCGTTAGGAGGTTGGACGAATTAAATTCACGTTATGCCTTAGAATTTTATTTATTTACCTGCTGTCCATGCTAGCGGTGATATTATCCGTGTAAGAAATCATGTTTTCAAACTTCTTATTATGTTTAGTTCACTACGTTAAAATAGGTTAATGTACCTCAATACAAGCCCGAACAACAGAACTATTGCAGAAATTCAATGCCACTCATTCTATTTTATATGACATTGTGGCGGGGGTATCTCCCACCCTTCAACTGTTTTGAGGAGCATTCTGCGCCTTCGTGATTTAAAATCTGAATTTTCAATATTAAAAACGATAATTTCTCATTATATGATAATCTACATCCGATATAAATATTTGATATTTCATTCTGTATGCATTTCGACGAGTAAAACCGTTTCAAACGCGTAAAAAACGAATTTTTATCTATGAAGTCTTTGCGGGAACTCAAACTTTCGATTTAGGTGTTGCCAGAACAACCCTAGAGTCAGACCATATTTCTTGAACGTCATTGGTTCCTGCTAAATACTTGCTCTTGATAGGTCAATAGTAACCTCACCTGATGGTTGGCGCGAATTTGAAAACTTCGTACGTCTCAATTATAGTATTAACGTTCATCAGTTTAAATGAATGTGTGACTATTTTTAAGCGACGGAGATCGCACCACATAAACTAGTAATGCATAATCCTACTTTATTTACGCTTATTAGGCATTATGCATAAGTGGCGAAGTAATAGATAAATATGCACATTTTGATCTGTCCATGTTTATTTTCGTGATATTCATTAAAAACAAACGTATGAATTGCGTCCGTGTAGTTGTTAGGTATTTTACATATAATATGACATTAAAAATGCAGGAATTTGATTTACGAACGTAGTGATCGAAATTACACTTTTACGCTAATACAAAATTGTAAATTAGTTTCATTGTTACGTCTGTCTTATAGGTCATAAGTGCAATATTGAACCATTTACCTTCACGACATTAATCGATATCTACTTTGTTTTGTAGTATCTCAACAAAAAAAAGCAACTTAAAATTCAAAACAATTTTCTCATATATTATTCTATAACAGTAGCACCTGTTAAAGTTCTTTATTTTCAAAATATTATAATTAATTAAGTTATGTGGTTTTCACCTACGTTACCATGTTAATTAAATCTTATTGTATCAGGTGGGCAATATTCATTTTTATTTATAAAATTTTGCAGGGTACATTGTTAAATTTGGAATATATGTTAGATGTTCCCCTTAACTAGAAATAATTATTTAATACATCAAACTAAATGTTTTGAACCAAGTTTATTTCGAAATTAAGTTTTATTTTTATCGAATTTTTCAGATAAAATCATTACAGTTAGTTGAGCAAGAAACTCGTACCATATTGTGTCATGGCGAATTAATCAAAATATTGTTCAATTTCATACATGCTAACTTTTATATCTTGATATCTTTGCCTTTGTTTTATTACGTAGTATTGTCAGCATAAGAATTAAGCAAGATTAAAACGTTAGGTTGTATGATTGCCGCATCTGCTACATCGTTACAAATTCAAGCAACGTTCAAGCCTATTAAATTATAAATTAAGTTTATATTACAAATAGTCTGAAGGACTACGGCACATGATAGATGATGGACACTATTTGTTGCGACAGTGTATTTGTTACTGAGATTTTTAACTCATTGGTTTGTATTAATTTTTATATTTAACGCGAGAAACGAGACGTTAAGACTAATTAGGTCTAACAATAAGGTAAACTCAAAAATATCAATTTTTCCAACAGGATTCTCTGTTTACAATCTAGAACTGTATTCATTATATACATTAACATTTTGATGGTAGTAATTAGTTTAATTCGAGTCAATTACTAAAAATAAAGATGATATTAGGCTTGCACTCCCAATATATGATTTTCGTATTTGTTAATTATAGTTGATTCTATTATTACGCCAATTGCAGAAAATAAAGATCCAACAAGCGTGTTTGAAAAATAATCTGTAAATATTCAATTTTAAGGCAATCATTAAATCAGTAATATCATTACAAAACTCTCATTACTAAAAGAAAATTAAATTGCTTTTTTTTATTTTGTTTTAGTCGCTTCTAAAAATCGTTTAATCTCCCACAGTATTGGCAGTGAAGGGTGGGGTAATAAGAAACTGATGGAATTTACTTTCAATGAACTGATGAGGAGGATATTTTTTGTTTCTTATTCCCACAGACAAAAAAATTCTAATTACCTCATCGGGGATAATACGAAACAAGCTCTTCTTACTAGCGAATTTTAATTGGAAAAAGTTTATGAAGAAAATATATTTTTGCAAAAAGAACATACACAGAAACATAGCAACAAAATATTGTTTCTTACAATTCCATCTTCCCCTTTACCAAAATCCATAGATTTTCGACATCCTGACAGTAAAGTCAGTCTATGCATTGCCTTACTTGACTCGACATAACAAAATCTTCAAAAAAAGCTAGTTTAAAATTGGAAATATTAATAATAAAGAAAGAAGTTAAAAATCTCGCTTAGCCAAAGTATTTATCTCAAACTAATCTGAGATTAAATAATTTTATAATTAGAAACAATTTTAAAGCATGCGTTATTAGATAAATTTAATCTTTGTCCGGTGTAACCTTTAATCAGAGAATTTTCTAGCCAGATAGATTTTCCTAATTTTCGTTAAATTTCGTTAAAACTTTCGTGAAATGGCAGTGTATAAACACAAATGGCCTCTAATATTTCATGGTCAATTTGTAGCTTGTCTCTAACATCAATAGATCGTACGAATGGACACATAAAAAAAGTTTTTTATTGCCCGGCCATTTAACAAAGCGATTAACCAGTATTAGTGACGTAAATCATTACAAACTGGGGGCACGGATGAGTTGTTCAAATATTTTGTCAAAATTTAACCGGTAATGAGTAACGTTTGATTTAATTTTTGCTTGTCATTACTTACATATATATGCTTATAGTACGTATCTAAAATTGTTTTATTTGACTTTAATTTTCCTTATATTTTTTGTAAATATTTATGTTAACATATCTTTTTGTGAAAGAAAATCTGTATCTAATCTATCAGAATTTAATTTTGTAAAGAAATAAGTACATCCTACAAATCAAGATTAATATTAAATTTTGTTATCATCCATTTAGATTTCAAGATTGTTTTTATAAATAAATATTGTATTTACGTTATTGCTACGGTTTTTTTTGTTGTCCTATAGATATAATAAATATGTACAATATGTATAAAGATTGTTCGTTTTCTGTTTTTTTTTGCAACGATTATATCGATTGTAATGGGAGAATGTTATTACAACACATTTTTTTTTTGGTATACTACGTTTAAGTAAACATTAAAATTGAATAAAATCCGTAAAGAAATGTTCACACTCCTTTGTGTATTTTTAAAATTTGGATTTTAAAATTTAGGATTTGGTAAGAAATGATTAAATGTTAAATAATAAAGTTACTTTGTAATATAAACAGAAAAATCTGTTTTAAAATCTTAAAAATTCTTTGAAAAATGCAAATTAATAACAATATGCATTGTTTTACAAATGCTCTATGAAACACGTAATTGTGGCAAAATTCCAACGATAACAGCTAATGTTGGTAAGATATTCTTGCTTTCAATTCGAGTTATTGATTGTTTTAATCATTACAATTGAAAACATAACAGTGCTCTAATTGTTTTCATATCCAGGTGCAGCTTAAACGTTTCATAAGTTAAAAATGTATATATATTTTTTTAGTTAATTGCTCGATAAACATTTAATTAGAATATCGATAAGATCGAAACTTAACTTTTGGTCTTATCAACTTACTGTTGCCAGGGTCACTATTGTCGATATTTTCATTGATTTTAATGAAATATTCTTAAAAAGAAAAAGACCCTTATAAGAACAATTTTTAAATTATTAAGATTGTAACTAGAAAAGCATACTTATTTGCTTTTTATTATATCTGTTTATTTGTGAAAATATCTCAAGTTACACCCACCAAAAACCACAATTACGCGGTTTCTAATAATGAAATAATTTAAATAATTAATGCTGTAATAACACGGAGCTATTAAAAGTTACATTAGTTTTAATCTAACAGATCAATTAAACTTGCGGACATCTATAATTTAAATTAATAATAATAATAATAATAATAAAAAGTATATATATGTATGTATACACTACCATTTGATAGTATTTGTTGATACAAATGATTTTAAATCATTGAATTAGATTACTATCAAAAACGTCTTTTTCCTTGTGATTATCATAAATTTTTTCCCTTTAATCAAGACATTTAAATAGATGTTGTATTGTACTTTTGAAGTGACTCATGTAAGAGTGCATGTTTTTTTTCTTTAACAAAGAACTGGGGAAAATGTTTCAAATTTTAATTTCATATTCAACTTGTCAAATTTGATTTAAATAAATCCTGATTGAATTGACAAGTACTGCCAATTTAAAATTTTGTAACTAATCTAATAATAGTACCACACCGCGGATCGACGACCGCCTGTATTATTTACCATAGACGTTTGTACAAAATCGTATCGATTTATGCACGTCTCTCAAGTCACACCCTCTCCACCCTCCACACAAATCAGTCGTTAATGGGCAGATAGAAAGCGCAGTTGTGCATGTTTCATCTTTAGCTTTGTTCTCTATATTTCTAATTCGTTTTTTAGGATTTTTTTTAATACCCGTTCTATATAGTATTAATTGTGTAGTTTCTTCCATAGTCTTTTTTTGTTTTCGATTATTGTTTTCTTCTTTATTCTCAGATTAGCTTTAGTTTATAGTTTTAGTTTACTCTACCATATTTACCATATACCTTTTAATTGAGCAATTTCAGAAATCCTTTTGATTCCAATTAAATTTGAATTAATTTTTTTTTTAATTTGTGCAGATGAATTAATTTGAGAATTTTTATGGAACTCCTTGTCGCTGCAAATATACCCTTCTGAAAACTAGATAATTCAGTCTTTAAACATTTTCTGACAAAATATACTGACAGAAGTATTCCCAACGAGTCAATGTTACGAAAAAACTCTTCCTCATAAATATACACAAAAGTCTAAAACGGATTTAGTAGACAATTACTACTGGTACAACTATGGATACGTTAGGACGAAGCATAGTTTATGTCATTGTTGGTGTTTTGTTTACAGATCGTCCAACAAAGCCATATTTAATAGCCAGCAAATGCTAATACAATAGCGGAAGTACTTATAAGCGGTATCGACAAAATTTTCGAATATGTGAGGAAAGGGGAGAAAGCTTTGCACTTTGTGAGTGACGCTGCAGATTGTATGCTTGAAGCTGGAAAATTGCTTAAAGACATCTTCAAAAATATGCTGCATATTACATGCACTGCCCACGCCCTCCATAGTGTTGTTTTTTCATTTTACGCAGACAATTTGGGGAAAGTTGTTGATGTAATAAGTAATTTAAATGAGGATGCACAAAGCACAAGCAAATGTAAAGCTTTGTTACAAGATCCATCTTTACAAACTAATTTGCGAACATTTTCGTGACCTACGTCAAAGAATAAAATACTTTGAATCGCAAACAATATAGAATTGAAACATTAGATGCTATAATAAACAAATTAAAGAACATTTCCTGTGATTTTGGCGCTTCTATATGTAAAAAAATCGATGTAATTTTTACCCGCAACCCGGATTTGTCAATATTAATGTGCAACGAAAGTAAGGAAATCGTCAGTAAACACAAAACTTAGAGGTCCCATTTTCACTACGCTCTTCTCACAAATTGTGACGTGGAAAGAAGCTTTTCTATATTTAAAGATGTTCTAACACATAAGCGAACATATTTCACAACAGAAAATTTAGAGTATGTTTCAATAATTAATGTTAATAAATCACTCTTAACATATCTATAGCCTTACACATTGGGTATTAAATTATACTTTCCGTTCGATGCATCTACGCCTCTGATATTTTGCATTTAGGTTGGGCGTTTCTAGTCAGACAAACACGCAGAAGTAGTATCGTCTAACTGTGTACTACTTTCCCTAACGTATGTGCACGCTGCGGCTGGGCGGATGTATCGTCCTATCCTGTCTCAACGTCGGCGATAGAGGGGGTCGTCAATCCGCAGTATGATAATTAGATATTTACTGTTCATTAAGAATATCTGTTATTCGTACAAAAAACATTGTGTAAGCTTCGCAGCCATAAACCGCTCGCGCTCGCACTGGTTGCTCATTCGTTAAATGCCTTTTCACGCACTTAGTTCGTAAATACTTTTCTAAATTCATACAGAAACGTGGTTATATTTACATATAATACATTCCTTTTTACTAAACATTTAAAAAATTCGGAAAAATAAGGCACAAGAATTTTTGAACAATACCCTATTATCCCTTTGTATTTATTTTGATTCTATGTAAATATATTCCTTACTTTGAAAACAAGTTACGTAATTCCATGTTAGTCCAGAATTTAATTTTTAAAAATTTCTTAATTCGAAAATCCCAAATTTGATTTCTAAGTACCCAGTGACATCTGTACTATTGTGGATGAATTATATATTCATATTTATTTTGATTAAATCGGAAATAAGTTACGTTTATGTATAAATATAGTTTTTATTTATATTTATGCAATTTTATAATTTTATCCTATTGTATTTTATATTATGTTATCGGCGACATCTTTGAAACTACTAACTAACTATATATACTAGAATTAATTGCCTGTAGATGACTCGCTTAGTCTTAAAATCACAAATATTTTTATGTTAAAATGAAAGAATTTTGGTTTTAGAATTCATATTATATGAAAATAAAATTAAATATTTTAAATTAAATAAATAATTAGGATTACTCTTGGAACGTTTAAATTTAACGAATAAGATTCCAATTTGACGTAATTTTATAGATGGCACTGCGTCGAAACGTACTTGCGTTTACTAATGGCAGAGTATTTTTATGTTGAAGCAGTATGTTTTAATTTTAGGTGTATTTGGGCATTTAATAGTAAAGTGAAGTGAAAGAAGTGTAGAATTTCGCGTATTGTTTTTGTGAATTATAAGCCGAAGTTAAAATGTCGCCGAAACACCAATGTTTTTCCGTATTTTACCCGAGTTATAATGGATAATTGAATGCTATATTTTTTTTCAAAATGGTGGGTGTTTCTTATTTGATAATATTTATTTATTTGAAGAGTTTTGTGAGTTCCACTGAGGACTGTCCAAGAAAAATTTGTAACTGCCTTGGGGATATTGTAGATTGCGAAAAGAATAATTTTTTAAACGTACCAGATAACATCCCAAAATGGACAAGAGAGCTGTAAGTGGACATTGTTTACATACCATTTGCACCTGTTTATTTATTTTTCATATTCCTGATAACATTTATCAGATATCGACGTATATATATAGTTAATTGAATCAATGTCATCTATAGTTTAGCTTCATTATAACTTATCGATTAAGTATAATCACATATTACAACTGATATTAATTTTTTAGGAACTTAAATAATAATAATATTGTATCGCTTAGAGGTGACAATTGGAAAAATCTAACAAATTTAACCGAATTGAAGTTAAATAAAAATAATGTTGTAAATATAACCAAAGATTCATTGGATAATTTAAAAAGATTAAAGTTTCTGTAAGTACATTTACATCCTGTTTAATAACAGTTAATTTATACTTTACAATTTATATTTATTAGGGAAATTAATCGGAATCACTTAGTTCACATAGAAGCTTTAAGTTTTAAATCACTCGAACAACTTTCAGTTTTAAAATTAAAACGTAATCGTATTCGGCAGCTAACGGATGGTGTTTTTTTTGGGTTAAAAAGGATACAGTCTCTGTAAGGCAGCCACAATTGAACCTTCATTGGAGCATCTAATTTTATTTTTGTCTTTTAGAATACTGGATTATAATTACGTACAAGTTATAGCCAAAGGTTGGTTATACGATTTAGGTAAACTGAAGGAATTATCGATAAATAACAATAGAATACACCAAATCGAGATGGATGCGTGGGAATTTTGTAGAGATTTGGGTACACTGTATGCATTTTTCGTTATTGCTTACATCTTTAAATTGTAATTAAAATAATTTTGTGTTTTAGCGATCTGTCGTCCAATAAGTTGAAAGCAATCAAAAAAGATACATTTAAGTACTTAAGCATGCTAAAAAAATTAAATTTAAATAGCAATAATATTTCATACATTGAAGAAAATGCATTTTCCCACGTACCTAACTTAAAAACATTGTAAGTTTTCTCAATATACATCTGTTTCAAGCTCGATTACCAAATAACCTCTTCATTTTAGACTTTTAAGCAGTAATAAATTGTCAGGGGTTATCGAAGGTGGAAATGGAGTATTTAGAAGTCTTGCCAGTTTACAAGTCTTTACATTAGCTTTAAATAATATTAAATCGATTAACACATACGCTTTTGAAGGTTTAGCAAGCTTAAGGCAGTTTGATTTATCAAATAATAATATAACTTCCGTACAGAAGCGAGCATTTAACGAAATGACTTCGCTAGAAGTAGGTTTTAATTAGTGATGTACTAGTTGAATATTTTGTTGATTCGAGTAGCTCGAGTAATATATCACTTAATCTTACTGAAATTAAAAAATACACATATGGATCAAAAGAAGAGAATTAATATTCGCTTATTAAAGAAAGAACGGATCAATTCCCAAACTTTACGCATTGACTCCTTCCGCCGTAATGAGTGAGTCCAAGTCAGCACAATTAAATCTGGCCCAAATCTAAGCGAGTTGCGAATCGGATTAGATTTAAAATTTCCTTGACTTAACATAAATTCAAACGAGTGCAACTTATCATATGTGAAGAAATTTCCCGCTAAGGAACCCGATATGCCCCGCTTGCTAGACGGCCGTGTTAACCGCTACACCACGGGGACCTGTCGCATATTAAAAAAAAGAACGTTGGTGACAGGTCCCTGTGGTGTAGTGGTTAGCACGTTCGTCTAGCACACGGGAAATATCAGGTTCAATTCCTTATCGGGAAATTTTTTAGTACAGGGTGATTCAGTTTTATTTGGGGAAACTTAAACAACCATAATGGTGAAAAAACTTTCTATAAACGTATATCAAAAAATGTTTCGTCTGCGAGGTACAGCTTCTTGAAGGTTTTTATATTGTAGCGAGCACAGATGGCATTGCGGGCAAATCGGGGGAAAACATATTAATAATTATTGCATTAAATCAGGCTTATTACTCAAATTCTTTATTAAATGTGAAAATTGTTTATCTCAATATGACAAAAATAACATTAGTCTTTAAAAAAACGTACTAAAAATTTAGTTTTATGTATAAGATGTTCAAAATGAAATCCATTAACATTAATACATTTTTTATAGCGAACCAGTGGATCAGTTGCACGGATTATTTGTTCGCATTTCATTACAAGCATCTTGAATTCTTAAAATTAACTGGTCTCGTATATTGATAGGGGTCGCATATACTTTATTTTTTAACCTACCCCACATGTAGAAATCTAATGAGTTAAGATCTGGCAATCTTGGAGGCCACAGCACTGGTTCCAAACGCTCAATCCAAGGTTATATTTAACCATTATCGCACTATTAATCCATGATGTCCAATTAAATCCAGCTGCCATTTCCTCAGTGAAGTGATACAGCCTCAAGCAAATTGTTTAAAGTATTGCCAAGAAACTCGCTGTAACTCGAAAACAAAACATTTTTGGATATACGTTTATATAATATACCAATATGGTGGGTAGAATACGCCCCAAAAAAAAAAAAAACAGAATTATCCGGTATAATTAATTACGCCAGAAAATAAGGAAATTTCAGATTTTCGAGTCTAGCTCATGTTTTCAAGTTGGATGTTCCACTCTTATCACCAAATTAAAATACTCGATTCGTAACATCACTAGCTCAAAAGTGATAACTTATTGAATTGATATTAATTCTTTATTCTGTATTTAGGCGCTACAGATCAATACCACGATGCTTTTATGCGATTGTCATTTGAGGTGGTTTTTCGATTGGTTGAAAAGTAAAAGATTAGAAGTACATACGATTTGTGCATATCCAAAATGGTTACGAAATAAATCTTTATTGTCGATACCCCCAAATAACTTAACTTGCGGTAATTTTATCTGGTAACACTGTAAAAATCGTAGGTATATTAATTTTCTTATTTCTTTATAGACGATCAATTAAAACCGAGATTGACACAAGAACCAGATCTAGAAATAATGGCATTGAAAGGCGGTAACATTAGCATAAGCTGTGTTGCTATGTCTAGTTCCCCTAGTCCCATGACTTTCCAATGGAAAAAGGATAATATAGATTTAACTGATGCTGTGATAATTAACAGGCGTATAGGGCAAGATGGTAAGAATACAGAAATGGAATCCCAGTTGAATATATCGAAAGTGCAACAAACTGATGCTGGAAAGTATCAGTGCGTGGTTTCAAACACATTTGGAACTACCTATTCACAAAAAAGTAGTATTACAGTATTAAGTATGTAATAGTATTATTCAATCTTCACAGTTAAATTGCACTGATGCAAATATGTGCTTTTAGTTTACCCGAAATTCGAAAAAATTCCTCAAAATGTCACGGTACCAGCTGGAGATACTGCAAAACTAGAATGCGCTGCGACAGGGGAGCCTCCACCTGAGATAGCATGGCAAAAAGACGGCGGTACGGATTTCCCAGCAGCCACTGAACGGCGAATGCACGTTATGTTCAGCGATGATGTATTTTTCATAGTCAGGGCGAAGCCAAGTGATATGGGAATGTATAGCTGTATTGCTCATAATATTGCCGGCACAATCGTTGCTAATGCTACCTTAGTTATCCAAGGTATATAGCTTTTTTCTTCAAATTATTAACCATTTAATATTGTTATTTTTTCCAGAAAAACCTTATTTTGTTAAAGAAATGCTTAGTAAAGAAGTTACTGAAGGCGAATCGGTTGTTCTTCAGTGTATGGCAGGTGGTTCCCCGAAACCTTCGATAGTCTGGTTAAAAGATAAAAATTCTATCAAAACGACCGAAAGGCATTTTTTCACTGCTGAAGATCAACTTATGATTATCGTTGATACCCATTTAAGTGATTCTGGCACATACATCTGTCAATTGAACAATAGCCTTGGTCAAGTAATGGGGTATAGTCAAGTAACTGTAAAACGAGGTATTTGCTTATTTCTTTCCTAAAATTGTAAACGCCATGGCATGTCCGTAAAGTAGCAAGGTGTTACAAATAATTACACAACCGCTTATAAGTCTAGTAACTCAAAAATATAAGAAAGTTCTGAATAGAACAAGTATGTTAATATATCAATATTTTACTTGGATTGTTTACGTTTTATGTACAATAGTCTGACTATGTAGTCATTACCAATTACATCTGAAGCACTCGAGTAAAGCTCTCACCCACCGGAGTTTGCCCTTGAAAAAATGTTTTTTCTACTTTTGCGGTTTGTTTAGGCATTTCATCCTATTGAAACAAGAAAGCAACCTGAAACCCTAATATTACAATCCCTACATTTAATTCTACATCTATTGTCGATGCTTTTTCACAGCACTTTCTTGAGGATCTGTTTTTTTTTTTTCTCTACTGATGTTGCAAAATTAGGCTTTTCCGCTGTTTAACGTATTTTCTAAATCGACTATCTTGTTTCCATTAAGGTACTGAAATGTAGGCTTACATTAGGGATCTGTTCATGTGCCGAGCTCTGTATTCGAAGATTGCTCGTCAATATTTTTGAAACCGCTATTGAATATCTTTAATCTTATTCTAAAGACCTTCTTTGAAATGTGGAAGCTTGCCAGGCTTATAAGCTAAGGCCAAGTCAATATATCCTCAGATTTGTTCCCTCTTATAGGAGGAGCAACATGGTTTTGTTGATAGAAAATCGATCGTAATTAACTTGTGCATCTTCTCTCAGAGCATCTCTGTAATCGATGACTATGGTCAAGTTGACGTCTGGTATACAGATATATCCTAACCTTTTGACCGCATAGATCACCGTATTCTTTTGAAAAAACTCCAGGACTTTAGTTTTAGCGACACTCTTATAAGGCTGTTTCCCTTTACGTCCGATATGTGCCACATTTCTTTTGGTGTTCCACAGGTTTCTAATGTCGGTTCTTTATTATACCTAATATTTATTAATGGCCTGTTGAAATATATTTATTGCAACGCTTTGGTGTTTGCCGACGATGTTACTGTGGTTTCTGTGCAGAGAAACAAAACATACAAGATTGGATTAAACTACAAGCGATTTTGATATCTATTTAACTGTTCTACATTTTGATTGACCTTACTTAAAAGTTTTTTTTCCATATAATTGTAAGGCAGCAAAGGCTATTATTATTATTATCATTAAAAATTTCATTTGTTGTCCATCTGGACGACGCTCAAATTTTCCACATTTGGAACGATCCAGATGAATCCACAGCACCCGTCTTCTATTGATCTTGTGTCCAACTTTCGTAATAATTATCCTATTTCAGCATTTTTTTATGAAATCAACTGAACTCCTGTGGTCGTTCGCTGCATTTTTGATTCTCGTTATATAACGATAACTTATGAAAGATAGTGAAATCTATGCATTATCATAAATATGTTTATAATAAATTTCTTTCGCGATGTAATTTTCAGCTGGCATCACGGATAGTGACATGATGGGTATCATAATAATTACTGTGGTATGCTGCGCAGTGTGTACGTCTATCATTTGGGTTGTGATCATTTACCAAACTCGAAGGAAGATACCTCCACCGGGTACTGAAATGTCACAACCAGAGGAGATTCCATCAGAATATACAGAAAGGATGAATAACTTTGGTGACGATGCATCCGAGCATTCTTCATGTAAGGATAGTGGTACAGGCGATTCAGCTAAGAGGAGTAATGATGATTTGTTACCAGGTGACGAATACACATTAATTATAAATGGTAAGATGGATTGTTTAGTTGAGGGAGGCCGCTTTGTGAGAAGCTAATTACTTTCCTTAAATTACAGGAATCAATCCGAACGATAAAAATAGTACAATGCGAAGAGTTAGTTTAGTTTATTTAGTGCCTGAAGGGAATAATTCGCATACACCTCTATTGCATTCAGATAACTTGTATCCCAGGTCAACTAACCATGATAGGTTGCCAAGCACTTCTACGACTGTTGACGTCGAACCCAACGCTGTAAGCATTGAACCGAAAGGTTAAAGTATTTTAAAAGAACTTCCAAATTCGGAGAAAATAAAACAAAGAAGTATTGCTAGTATTTTTTAACGCACCGTGAATATTTATACAGTAGTAGTATTTTAGGTATATTCACAGATATAGCGTGGTGATTTTTGTTTGTTTTTTTTTTTATTTCTATTTTCCTAATTGACTAGGTACAATACCTACCTTACAGTGGGTGGCTAAATTATTAATTACGCACATTACAATTAAATACGAACAACGTAGACTAATTATTGTCGTTAAATTGTGTACAAAGCATGCGCAGTCCACCAAAAAGTTGAAACACAGAACGAATATTACATGTAAGTAACTAATAATTTAATCAACTACTGTACAATTTTTGATTTAGTTCCTCAACTTATTATTAAGCGTAATTTTCGACTGTTATTCTTTAAGATTCTTTTTTCTTGAAGAAAGAACATATTATTTGTTATATGAATGTTGATTATTTCTGTTGTTTTAATTTTATTGTGGAGTGAGCGAAATTTGGATAAGTATAATATGATTATGTATCTTCTGCCTAATGCGTTTGTGAATGTTAACACTCTAGAATAGTAATTCCGAGAAATATTTTGATACATATTTATTTGCAAAAAAATACAAATAACAAGATATTATTCCTCAACCCTTTCATTCTTCTAGAGTTCAAACTATATATGTACATGTATATATTTCTATTGAAATATTTATTTATAAATATATAAGAACATATTTTCAAAATTCTACATTTAACTGAAAGATCTTTTATATAACACGTTGTAGGGACAGTACAAAGTATGTGTTCACGACACTAACTTAACATTAGAAAGAAAATTAAACTTATTAATAGCAACAATTTTGAAAAAGTTTGCATTTAGAGTACTTCTTACAACAGAACGTCGATTATCCAAAGTATCACTCATCCATACTACATCCGTGTTAGATAGCTGTAATCACTATTAGCTTCGAATAAATGGCGTTCTGTTATAGTTGTATTCTGGATATAAATCTAGGTATTATCTATAAGTAAATTCTATTTTTGGGAAGCAATAAATTGCTATTTTGATATCAAATCCTAAAATTCTTCCCATTTGTCTATCTGCTTTATCTCTATTTACACAAAGAATTGAATTAAATATCGTTATTGTAAATTAATTATATTAATTAAATCCAAGCAGCCTACGTGATCAATTTAAATTTTTCTTCGTATATACACGTGGAGAAAAATCGGTGGGTTATACGTGTATATTGAGAACAGTTCCAAATGAACAAGGAAAAGCAATAAATGTCGATATTTAATATTTATCTAGTCTGTATATTATTATATTTTGACAATCAAAACAAAATCATAAAAATAATGCATTATTAATAATAATTTTTCGTATCAAGTTCCTAAACTGGCAGCTGCTATAATTATATATCTTATTTTTTAGATAAAATTGCAATAATAGTCTCTGAAAAAGATGGGATAATTAGTTAAGTATATAATAATTCGATAATAGAATATTTAGAAGTAGTACAAGTCGCGATTTTTTTCTACATATCCTATTATCCGTTTAAATATATCAATCGGAATTATTTCTCAACGTCAGCAGTAGTTATAGGTTCCTAAATATTCCCAAAAGAAATCGTGGATATGTTCCAGTCATTTTATATATGTACATAAAGCGCATCTCCTTACGAATAGTGAACACTTTCATTGTACCGCGCAGACACGATGCGCAATAAAAGATTGGAACATGCTTTATATTAATGGAAGAGGCTTCTGTTTAGTAATAACTAGTCATTACGTGTGTATTTGTCGATTATCTTATTTCTTACGTGAAAGTAAATTACATTTAACAATCCATCGACATTTTTCTACTTTTCTGAAAAGCATAAGTGTGCATGCGAACATTAAATGCGGTTTCTGATCTATTTTAATCAAAATAGTGTATATATTATACACTAACGTATATATATTTTTATGATATTAATAAGCAGGTCATACTAAATACGATATTTTGTATTGTGAATGATTTATAAGTGGATATTGTATGAAACGGCTGTTTTTTTTTTTTTTTTCTTTAATAAGATGTACGAAAGAGTAATTTTGGCGTCTTTAGGTGAATATATGAACTATTTTTTTCCTAATAAACTTGTATAGTATTGTTTATATTAATTGAGAGAGAATTTATTTATGCAAATGTTTTATTTATTTAGTAGCGAGTGGTTGTTGTATTCATATTTTTTATACGTTATGGTTATTTATTATTACTATTATACATATGCATATACATTAAACAGATCTCAAAAAGATTGTAAGAACGTGCTAGTAGCCGTTTTGAAAAATATCTTTCAAGAAGAAAGGCTGCTGTTCGTATGTTAATAAATAGTATTAGAATTCTGTTATGTATATGTTACTATAGTATTTTTAGTATGTACATCTTTTTATATGTTTTCTTGTATAGTACCCTTTTTAGTATTAAGTTTACTACATTGTGATCATCATAGCTATTATGATTTTTTTGACGAAATATAAAAATCTTTGTATTTAAATTGAATTTTTATTACAATCTCCTACAAAACGTATTAATAGTATAAAGTTTATTATTATATTACTATATAATAAATAAAAATTGTGTGGTGCGGAGGGTGCCGATACTTATGTGTTGTTTAATATAAAGTTTATTGATTCAAAGCGTCAAGATAATACGCCAATACACGCACCATACATTGTAATCGCTTTTGGAAACAAACATACTTCTTTACTGTTTCTTGTAGACATAAAAGTAGTTTAGTAACAATAAGCAAGACAAAACAATCAGTTTCTGACGCAACTGGCGTGTCGGTGCGAACAATCAAGTCCGGGTAAGAAGAGTCTAAGACGAAATAGTATCACAAACTTAGTGAAATATGAAATCAAGATGATCGAGCATATTAAAAAGAATATCGACGAGACATACATCCACAGTAGTCATACGCCTTTCAAGAGGTGGAGTGATGAAAGTACAAAAGATCTTTTTAAGGACCCAGGCTAATAATAGTAAACGTAGGAGGCAAGATGGGTTTTATTCCTAACGGCCTATCTCATCTAATTTCCAAATCCGGTGTAAAAACTGGTGATTATCATTCCGATATAAATGCAGAATATTGTGCGGATAGCTAGAAGAGAAACTTATACCAAACTTACACATACATTCCGTTGCCGTGATTAATAATGCTCGCTATCATAATACACAAAAAGAACATGCTTCGTCTAGCAAGAGTAAAAAGGTCGAAATGATAGACTGGTTAACTTTGAAAAGAATTCCTTTTGATTGTAGAATGTTTGTCACGTTCTTCTAGTTTGAAAAACAATGCCGCTAGACGTCTGCTTCGGAGCATCTTCCTTGTGAGGCGTTGACCAATTGCTTATCTTTGGATATATGTAATGTTTATTTGTTTGCTCGCTTAGTTAGTTGCGCACAAAATTAAACATAGTGCCTGGGTATATAAAATATATTTATTAAATATATTTTGTATACCTAAATAATGTAAAAAATATATAAACATTCAAATACATAAATAGTATATTATAATTTGTATGCATAATTCGGTTCTTTTTTTGTGTACGCATTTAAATGTATCGTAACGTTCCTCCGTCACCACCAAACGACAGCAGCCGATCACTACTGCAAAAAGGTGCTGTACAACTAAGGGTTACCCAGATGCTCTCGTTATTTCATGTACTTATTTGATACACCACCTCTAGTATCTTGCTCTGAGCAGAGAAAGATGAAAACCAAAAATTGCGCAGCAATATATTATGTTATGCGTAAGCGAAGGGGCGATGAATGACAATGGTAGCGTTATGTTTTTTTTCCCTTGGCGATAACTGGCGGAGATTCCTTGTCTAGCGCTCGATCCCGATGCATGCGCTAACGGGAACTCCATCAAACTGATATGTTAAATTGAGGATATTTTTAATTAGTGCATTTACAAATTTGAACAAACAAATCTAAAAAGATTTGCAAATAAAACATAAAACATGTTGAATTTATAACATAAAATGTTAAGTTCTTAACAATGTTAAGGGCACAATTATACCAGATAATTAAACGTTATAATGAAGAACCACAGTTTTGAGACTTCCACCGCATTATCTCGATCTCAATCCCATCGAGTTGATTTGGGCTACCATCAAGAACAATCTGAGAAGATTTTTCAAGAATTTCTCAAGAAGATTTACTAACATTGGAGCTAAATATTTGTCATTTTGAGTCAGATTAGTTGATGAAACGACAAGAAGTTCAATTATTAATGTAACTAATGATAGTGACAGTGACGTAACTAAGTAATTCTTTTTATACATATTATTCTAAGATATATTGCAGTAAACAACACATAAATATCGGCACCCTCCGCACCACACAATTTTAATTTATTATATAGTAATATAATAATTAGTCCGGCCGTTTCGAGGATACGAATGGTCCTCGAAACGGTCGTCCCGGACTAATTATTATGTCACTATGTAATAAATTAAAATTGTGTGGTGCGGAGGGTGTCGATACTTATGTGTTGTTTACCATACTACGCCACAGTCCTTGCTATCATTATTATTATATTGCAGTATCTTTAAATACCTATTTATACATCAAATATAAGATGTGTATTAATCTGTATCATCTACGGTGTCGTCAAACTTTATGTGAAACCTTTCACCACGTGTATAGCTGCGCGAACTTACTCCCACCTCTCGCCATCTCTCGTGGTGCATTCGGTAATACTTACCTAATAGATTCAAATTTCGGTGGGAAACAGTGTTCTACCGCGCATGATTTTATTAAATACGTCAATACATTTTATTGTGTTGCATAACTCATTATTCAACCAAGTTTGGAAAAACTGTAACATTAATTACCCACAGATAACGAATTAGATTATCGAAAAGCCATCGAGAAGTCATAATTGGTTATTAGGCGTGGTCAGAAACAGTTAGCGACAGAGTTGGTAGTAATGTCGGCTGCTGCGTCCTCTGACCACGCCTATTGTTATATGGGATGAGGCTTGTAGAATAGTTATAGGCGCTTATAGAACCTTAAAGTTAGTCTAGCATCTTAGTATTTTAGCCCAGTATGTATTCCGCGGTTTCTAAATCTGGATACAGATGGCAAAGTTGATTTAGGGTTTTGCTTATGTTGTATAAGTGATATTTTAAAGCTACATGTCCTGTTAATAATTCTGATGGTATCCTGAAACCATCTTTGCTGATAGATCTGGTTATCTTTAGACGAACTAGATTTGACGTCTTCCTTTTGATTTCCTTGACTCCGGTACTGTCAAAGGCATACTGCAGTGACGAATCTGTAAAAGTATGCCTTATCCTTGTATAGACTTGAATTTTAAGGAAATTCTTCGTTCTTTTGGAATCATTCAAAAATATAATGCTTATAAATAGGACCATGCCTTTGGGCAAGGTTCTTTTATACGTCTGAACAAACAATTAATAAATGATACGTTTTACATAATAAAAATATATGTTTCACAGTTATCAAGTTAAGAAGATATGCGCCTCATTTCTAAAAAATCCCATGAATTGATCTGTTTTTATTGATAATATTTAAGGTCTCATTTGGAAATGACATTATCTCTGGATCAGAATTTTGCAAAAAAATGTAATTCATGCAATAATTCAAGACAGCTTATATCGCATTTAGTTTTTTCATTGTTTGTTAATACATTGTTAAGTTCGGTGCATAATTTCATCTGTTCTCTTTTTGAGTATTGGGTAAATATTGAAATTACTTTAAAATAATCAACCGTCGAAAACCTTCTAACACCCTTGACGACTCGGTGGCGCACGACCTATGGATGACGCGGCCATACACACAAAGCAATAACACGTCACAACTTCAAATCCAATCGGCCAAATCCTACATAAATTTATGAAAATTATGGTGTACGTTTTTATTTTTGTGTTTACTAATTTGCTTAATTTTATGTCCTAGTAATGAACAACCATTTCTTTTCAGTTCTAACGTTTAGTTCATTAGCTCTCGGTTTACAAAAAATAAATTAAATATTTAATCCCGGATTAGCAGGTTAATCTCGGATTAACTTAATTTTGAGACGTCACAAAGAAAAGTAAAATATAGTTTATAATTATCTGAATATAGTCGTTAACAACCCTAACATATATGCTGCCGATAGCTTTAAAATATTTCAATTTTATTTTAGTATCTATTTAAAATTCTAAACTTAAAAGAAACCTTTGATTTTGGTCGGTAAAACTGGACTAGGCTCTGGACCCAAGTTGCCCTTTCTGTACGTAACTGAAATTTATTACTTGTAATCAGTAATCATGCAAGTTGGGACAATCTTCGGCTGCATTTAAGACAATGTGGTCATGCCTTACATATACATTTACATATTAGGAGATATACTGCAAAATGCAGATTTTGAATTGTGGTTTTTTGCAAGTAGTATAGATTAACTGCTCGTGTATTACATAAAACATATTTTTGCAAATGCTACTATGTTATGTAAGATAGGAAGTACCATTACTGAAGTTTACAAAAATATAGCACGCTTTTTTAATTTACCAGAGACATATAAAAAAATAAATATTGCGTTCTGCATTATATCAAAAACTGAATTTTGCAATGTACCTCCTCATATGGTGGTGTATTGTTTTATTCTTTTTTAGTAAATATACAAATATTTTATATTCGTTCACAAACAATGGCAAATGAAGAAATTATAATTAAAAAAGTATTTTGTTGATAAATTGTAAATGTAATGGACGGGGCTCGGCCGGACTCAATTGAAAATAAATCTTGGTAAAACTGTACTTGTTGCTTCCCCGGGAAAATTTAGCTTAATCGATCGCAATACTAAATCCATATTGGGGAAACAAGGGTGGATTTTAAGGAAGGGCTTTCGCCATTGTCTAGCTCCTTCTAAAAAGAGAAAATATACGCAATCGAATCACAATAAAATCCTCTATTAATTATCCGCACTAATAAGAACGTGGGTATTGTTGTTTTAATTGGGAAAGAAAATTGCTAATCTGAGATAATTACTTATGATATAAGTACACAAAAATGTTTTAACGTACAAAAGAACGTGTAATTTTTAGATTTATTATATCAAAACAGCCCTAAAGATTGGTAGTTGTTCAGATTTCTGCGCATACACCAATTCGAAAATCAATAGGTTCGAATTCCCCCTCTCCAGTCTATTCGTACAATATCATGTAAGGCCACAGGAAATCACTTCGTAGTCGTAGTAAGTAGGTATTCGTTATCGTTAGCGGTTTGGGCCGCTTCGGCGGCCGATACTTTGAACCGGTTATATTTTAGAGAGGTAATCAGTGGCTGTTGTAACTATAGAAGTAACCAATACGCTTATCTAAATCACCATGATCAACATGATATTATAAATTTAGTAATATTGAGTATAGAATAATGTGAAGAATCAATTGACCAAGTCATATATACAAAAATGTATGTGCCTAAAGTGTCTAATTTTATAAGTAAACCGGCCACCGGCTGGTTACACTCCGAAAGTGTAATAGCAAATGAAGGCGCTAATTACACCGTTCGATACGTTGGCTGTCTAGAGGTGAAGATCTCCACCAAATCGCTTGATTTCAAGACAAGATCAACAGTTGCCAAAGTATGTATATGTAAGGTTTCTGAGGCGGCCGGTCTAAGAGCGGTCGATAAGAAACGCAAATTTGATAAACATGTTCTGCGTGCCATTGCTGACGAGCCCAGAATGGAGTTTGCAGGAACTAGCGTAAATTTGAATGTGTCAAGCTCAAAACTCAGTATAACATCAATAGGAACAAACTACACCATCGCTAGTCACGACATGCCACGTATCTCATTTGCTTCGGGGGGTGATTCAGAAACTTTAGATTTCGTCGCATACATTGCGAAAGACGCCACAGAATGGAGGGCATGCTATGTGCTGGAATGCGGCAGTGGTCTTGCAAAAGAAGTTATATCGACTATTGGTCAAGCATTCGAAATACGTTATGTACAGACTTGTAGATCAGCCACTTTTGGCATGGCAATGGGTCGCTCAAGTCCTATTTCAGTATGTGACACTGATAGGGATTACTACAACGACTTGCCAGGGAAATTACCCCCTGAACTCGGACTTGCTACTATTGGCCCTCCCCCCGTCCCCCCCGTGCCCCCACTTCCTATGCCACTAACACCATTAAATACTCTTCCTCCAGTACAAAGCCCAAACCTAATTGACCTCAACTTCGAGTTAGCGATGGATTCATGTTCTCATGAATACGTCAATGATTGCGTCCTAAGGGAAAGGGATGTGTTTGATATGCAACCATTTACGCATCTCCCGGTACCTAGAAGAATGCCCCCTGCTCAGGTGAGCGAACTACAAAAGGAGATCTGGTTCCATGGACGAATCAGCCGCGCTGAAGCTGAGAAGTTATTGGTCAGGAACGGGGATTTCCTAGTACGCGAATCCCCCAACTCCGAGGGCCAATACGTCCTATCTGGAATGCAAGACAACACCAGAAAGCATTTGCTTTTAATGGATCAAGACGGTATTGTCCGTACCAAAGATCGCATGTTCAAGAGCGTAAGCCATTTGATTGACTACCATCGCGAAAACTCTTTGCCAATTATATCGGCCGGGAGTGTCCTGGTTCTGCGAGTACCTGTACCAAGGAAACCTAACTTCTAAAATATATTTGTATTAAACAGTAAGACTTAAAATGAATTCTAAATGTAATTTAATAAGGAACAGAGGAGCTTTTAGCATTTTTATATATTTTTCTATTACATCTTTTTTATTTAATTGATGAAGTATTTTATCAATTTTCAAATTTTACTGTTAATCATTCTAAATGTTAGGTGATCTTAGATATATACTATACGGTTAACTAAAACTACTTGGTCGAAAGCATTCATCCTTTTGGATAGCATTTAAAAGATGATGGAACAGCTTGTTCTATTTTGATATCTATTGAAATAAAACAAACTGTGATGTTTGCTTTAGTTCCAACGTTTTAGATTTAATTCTTATATATACTGTTATACAATTTTGAATCTCTAAATAAATATTTCAACCCCCCTCAAATCTATGGTATTGTTACTTAAAAGTCCTATATTTATTAGATAGTTTTAAATGATTTCAAAAGTAAGTTTTATTCTATTATCTGGAATTTGCGGTTTGACGGATATAACATTTGTGACTAAAAAATCCAATTACAAGGAATTATAACCACAAAATGATAAAGAAAATTGCTCGCTTTTTTTAACCAAGCAAAGATCAATAAATCATTTTCTGGGGACCAGGAAAGTCGATTATTCATTTGAGCTGCATATCCAACGTATATTTATTTAAAAATTCAAAAATAGTTAACATTTCAAATCATTTGATTAAGGGAAGATATCCGATGTTTTGAAACAATTTAATCTAATACGATAATCAATAAATGTATTAAAACAAATTCTACATTTAGACAAATATCAAATAGTTAATTACTAGAAAGAAAGTAATGGCTTCGTCTTGGAAAACGATATATGCATAATAAATAGAAGCGTATTGTTGAAAAATTTCATTAAAAACAATATAAAACCATTTGCGTAATATAGTGTAACTATAGCTTCATAGATGGCAGCATTAATCTACAATTTACTCTACTATAATTACAAATCACCTATTTCAGTCGAGTAAAGTTCTACTAGATATCGCTAGTAATAGAAATTTAAATTTATTTATGTATATATTGAAAAAACTCAATTTATCTGTATATTTTGTACAAGTTTACGTATTTCTTTAGATACAGAAGCTGCCATTGACAAAACTACCACGCGATAGAGGACCATGAAATAACAGAAAAAGGTTTCATACACTAATGGAGATTTTTAAAATTTTTTGTTAAATTCTTAAATTTACTAACCCAATAAACCAGTGACGTAATGGGAGGTGAATCACAACGCTTCGCTTTTTTCGTATATTTCCGTTGCATAGTACAATGGACATGATATGCAACGGAAATACACGAGGGAATCCAAGCGTTGTACATGTATCTCCGTACCAGCCGCACCTGCAATAAACCTCTTTAAATGTAGCAATGGGACAATTATTTGGGAACTATCGTGTATGCTATATTTGTTTTAATTAGTCCAATTTCCACTAATTGTATGTCTTCATTATTGACTAATTAATTCCAGTCTTTTGATCACATTCAGCCGCTATATTTCACATATCATTCATTTACTGCATGTCTGATAACTACTACACAGGAGTATTGATTAATATTCTTAAAATTAAATTGAAACCGAATGTATTATTTTACATTCTAGAGTAATTAAATTGATTTTTCAAAGAAGTAACCAATCGGTATCTGCCATTTTGTTTCTTAAATAAATTCAATTAAAAAATAATTCCCTTATTTAAGCGTGGGATACGTTTTAAGTAATTTTGAAAAATAACAAATTTGTAACATCCACTGTATACACCATTACACTCATAATTTTTAAAATAGTATCGCAATTATGACATATATTAACATCAGATTAAATATATACGTGGGAATTGATAATTGATAATCAGCGTCATAAGCGCTATTAGAATTTTAAATTAATAGAAATTATAATTAATCTACGTTAAGTAAGAGTTTTAAAACCGCTCGTAATATACGCTTTTAATTCCCTTATCATGTTATTGATCTCAATACTAGCTAATGCATCGGATTGCTGTAAGTGTAAAAGGTATCATGTAAGCTACACGTGAATTAGGTCAATAACATTGGAGTGTGCATAAGATATTATTGATAAATATATGTAATTTAATATTAATACATACAGAGAGATTCAAGGGAAAAAATACTAAAGTATTAACAAAATTTTTTTCTCAATTGTTTTGTGATTTATTGAAATTGACAAGGTAATTAAAATCATTATCACCACTATGGTATTCAGATTAGATATAAATTTAATTTTCTTTTTTATTTTTTAATAAATAAGAACCTTGTGGTTCTGAATTTAGCGAGTTTAGTTTGTATTTTAAAATATTGTATGTCAAGTATTTTTTCAATTTCTCTCTGCTCTTTTTATAATCAATAGAGTGAGAAAATTACACTGATTACATGAAAGAGAATCTGCGAGAATACATGACGAAACGTAGCCAAATAAAGCTGTAAAATCTTAAAACGCAAACTAATCTCACGAAGTTTATAAATTTAATGAAAAATTGAAGGGTTACACTCCTTACTTGTTGATTTTATTTAAAATGGGGAAACTTTAGGAATTGTAGGTGTTGTATACTTGAATTGTATGTGATGTAAATGACTATTGTATTATATAACTGTTTAATGTCTGAAATATATGCGTCTTACATTGACAAAAAAGCTACTGAAGCTGGTTCGTCAGTTTTAGATACTCCAACATTTTTTGTATAAGCTTGTGTCATTCCTTTACTCTTCCTGCAGACTTTTGCAAGATGTCCTACCTTACCACATATCCTACATATTATACGTATATGTTTGCACTTAGGAGCTATGTGGTTCTTATTTCCACAACGATAACAAATAATATTAGAAACATTACCCTTTGTATTGTGTGTTGTAGGAGTCTGATTAGTTTTGAACGGCATTGTATGTATGGACCTTTTGATTGCATCTGTATGTGTAATTTTATTTTCCTTAAATAAATTTATTCCTTTATTTGCTTGTTTATCCGCGAATACATTTCTTAATATCACCCAGCGTCAACTTACCTATCCTTAGAAAATAATTTTGCGTGTGCTCATTGGAAATTCCTGAAATAATTCGATCGCTAATCTCCTCCTGATATCTATCCTCCCGTACGAAACCGTAGTTCGTAGAAAATTCCTTTAAAGTTGATAAAAATTCTGAAAAGGTACAATACACTACAATGGTTTTGGATTTAAATGACCTCCTATTAGTCTCATTAATTCATCGAATCTTAAATCAAACGGTTTTTTGGGGATAATAAGTATTTTTAATGTTAAACAACACATAAGTATCGGCACCCTCCGCACCACACAAGTTTAATTTATTATAAAGTAATA